>OY747129.1:31592127-31777127 GCA_963556465.1 Berberis vulgaris | reverse complement strand
TGTAAACACTGAAGGAGGTATTGACTTGATCCTGTTTATTTTAAGCTAACGTTTTCTTAACATGGTCAGGCGGGAAAACTTTTACCATTTACTGAACAGAACCATTAAATTACAGGTACCAATGTGAAGCTGGCAACTATTCCATCCAATGTAGTAGTGCTAACAGAAAGCAATTTTGATGAGATTGTTTTGGATGCTAAGAAAGATGTTCTTGTTGAGTTTTATGCACCATGGTAGGCATTAGTGCCCAACTTTCTTTACCATTAAATTGTGGTCTTCGATTTTTTCTTTATTTTTAAGTTCAGTGACCTTATTATACTCCATTGATATTTTTAAATGGTTTTGTGTTTTGCAGGTGTGGCCATTGCAAAAACCTTGCACCTGCAAGTTCGTCAACCCTCTTGTATATTATAGCAGCTAGCCTAAGATGCACTTATTTATTTTTATTTTTTTACGGTATTGAAGTTTCACTTTTTTTTTTTTTTTTTTTTCTGTTTCTTAGATATATCAAAACGTTGCTGCTGCATTCAAATCTGAGGATGATGTCGTAATTGCAAATCTAGATGCTGACAAATATAAGGATCTCGGTGAAAAGTGAGTCCTAAGAGTATAACAAATTAATGCTACCACTATTAAATGCTTCCCCAATTGGATTATACTTTTTTATGGACGAGTGGTGTTTAATATGTTTTTACCTCTGCAGGTATGGCGTTAGTAAAGCTGAGATCTATGACAGGGTGATGATCCATACTTCAACAAGCTGATCCGTATATTGGCGACGAGATGCATGACTCAGGTAACTCCTTTTATTACATTTTTGAAGTTCCGTTTTGAGGAGAGGAGAGACACTGCATTTTCAATGATGGTTAATGGGATTGCTGGTGGGAATGGGTTCTATGCAACTAGTTATCAGTCTTTGTATGTTTTGGGTCAATGTGAAGGGGATTTGAGTACTGGGGATTGTGGTGAATGTGTCAAGGAGGCTGTTCAGAAGGCTCAGGTTCAGTGTGGACCTTCAATCTCTGGAAGGGTTTATTTGCACAAATGTTATATGACCTATGCTTATTATCCAAATGGGATTTCTAATAAAGACTCTTCTTCAGGTATGATTTGGGGTTTTTCATGTTTGTTAGTTGGTAGATTTTTGTCTAATTTTAATTGGTTTTTATTTTTGGGTTGTTCTGTAGACTTATTAGTTTTTTTTTTTGTTCAAGTTCTTGAATCTGTGTGTTGTTGTTGATGATAGGGACAGGGCAAAATATGGGGAAAACAATAGCAATTGTTGTAGGTGGGGTTGCAGCAGTGGGGTTTGCACTCATTTGTCTCATGTTTCTAAGATCTTTGCTGAAGAAACATGATGGTGAGTAGCAAGATAATGATTTTTGTCATAGTGATTTGGATCCTTTTTATTTTAATGTTTTGTGATTGAAATATGTGTTTTTTTTTAACGCAGATTACTGAAAGAAAGGAAAAGAAGTGGGTGTTAAAGCAAGACATCCTTCCAATTTTGGAGTGATTTTACTCTAATAGTGGTGGATGGAATTGTTTGATGAAATTGAGGGAAGGAGGAATGAAAGACAGCAAAGATATTGGATTTTGACTAGATAGTGTAAAGTTGGGAGGTGGGAGTGAAAGGAAAGGAGAGAGATATTATTTGTCTTTTTGGGCTGGTGGAAGTATGGAAGGAAAGATTGAATCATACATAGATGGGTGATGGTATTTTGAATTCTCTCTAATTGACATGAAACTTCATTTGTTTTTTGAATATACTTCTCCATGCTCTGGTACTATTTGTTCTTGTTTTCTCTGCTCACAATACTCCCTTTTGAGTGATCTTCACACACAAAAAAAAAAAATTTATACTCAATGAACATTCCCAAAAGTTTGATTGATCTCTTGACTTTCTGACACGCAGATTGAAATGTTTAGGTAGTGTAGATTATTGTATGCTTTGTATAGTGAGGTGACTTGGTATAAAAGAAGAGGAGCCTTATTTAAAATCTAAGTAAGTTAAAGATGTGATGTGTATGGTTTGGTGAAGCTACAAGCAAAATTTAAAAAAAATGGAATAAAGATAGCACAGCTAGGGGAGATTGGGATGGGTTGGCAACCATGCACAAATCTTTGTTTCTGTTTCTTCTTCTTATCAGAGACTGATCAGAGGTGTACTACGCGCTTTGTTGTTGCATTCACAATGTCACATGGTGGTTTGTCTTTTCAACGTAAGAAGAAGATATATTCTTCATGTTTTTTATTTGGCTTGTTGGTTAGCACATACTTTATAAACTTCAAATTATGGGTTAACTTAGGCGCTTAGCAGAGGATTCATATCCGGATGTGGGAACGCATGCACATATGGCATGTAGAAGAATAAGTGAACATTTAAAACACTAAACCCTGTCGTCTATCTTCAATCCACTCATACACAACATTTATTGATCCAAATAATATCAAATCCATGAGAAAGTCCCCTAATAAAACTTGGAACAACACCTAAAAAAAAGTCTGAGCAATCTAGACTAATGAACTAAAATAAGAGACATCATTTGGAAGGAGCTGGTGCTGCAGGTGCAGGGGCGGCACCACCACCAAGCAAGATGACCTGTTGCTTCTCAACGTCACTCATCTGCTGCTCTCTGTCCAACTCTATGATGAGTGGAACCACCAGTATCAGAAATGTGGTTCCAACCATCCAAGCTGCTTTTCCAGCGCTCTTCAGCAGCTTCTTGCTTGCATATGCTGCGTCTGACGCTGTTTGTTTCCCTCTACGAACCACGGGGGATTGGGATATGGTGTTTGAGGTCATAACTGCAAGAAGCTAAAGTGGCCAATCCATTTGAAACCATGCTTTTGAGATCTGTCAAATAACACAACATCAAAAGTCTAGAACCACAGATATAGTAAATCAATATCTTCAGAAACTAAATAAATGAAATAAAAATATGGCTCTTCTAAAATTTAAGAATATCGCCTGATTTAACAAATTCTGTATGTTATTTGACTAACCTCTGAAATGACTTCACTATTTTTTTCTTTTTCTTTTCCATCATTATTTTCAGTTTTTTTTCTAAAAAAAAAAAATCTTTCCACATATTGTAAAAAGTGGACCAAATGCAAGTATGTTTGCAGATTCTAGAGCTCTTACTATCTTCTATTTTTCTCCTATGTACTCTAATTTTATGAGAAATTTGCATGGCCCTTGGGACCCGGACAAGAGAACAAGAAGTTACTGAACCACAATAAAACTCTCTTAGCTGACTAAAAATTTTGAAATCTAATGATGGATATGAAAGCTCATCAATACATGGCTTATTTTTCCTCCCCATATAATCTACATATAGCATATGAAATGAGAGGCAACAAGCTGCTACGCCCCTTTGGAAAGGTTGGGCACAACCATTCTTACAACATATCAATAATTATTTATTTATTTGATTATTTTCATTGGTAAAACAAGAGTTTCATTAAAGATCATCAAACCTGCAATGCTATTTAGAATGTTAATCACACAAACGTGAAAGAGCGTATCTTTGAGAATACCCCATGTAAGACTCCAAAATCTGAATTTGATTTCATACATAACTAATCTGAATTTGATTTCATACATAACTGTTGCAGTTCTTTTTGTACTTGCCTTCAAGGACCCTGCTTTTCCGACAGGACACAAATAGTTGACACGAGAATACAATCCCACACTCAGTTTCCTCATTCATTGGTCTATGAGTAAACTCTTACAATTGTTACAGGGTCCCTTGGCTCTCATCCATCACGCACACTCAAATCTGTGTCGCACTTGGACAAGAAAAGGAGATGTGGCTGATAAACTCTTGTTGTCATTCTTCACAAAGATTGCAGGCCTGCAGCGGTTAGCAATTAGCAGACCCTTCTATTCAAGTTATCCACAAGTAAAGATTGATCATTGGCCCCTGTCCAAATAAAAATTTCACCCTTTCAGGGACCTGGTTCATCCAACGAACAGGGTCTAAACATTGAGTGGCTTCTGCCTTGAACACCCAATGAATACACACAAAGAATATGATTCCAAATAGATTTAGCAAAACCACATTCTAACAAAAGGTGTTCCCAGGACTCCATCTCCCCGTCACATATGACACATTCACCACATCTCATTTTGTATAAGCCAAGAGTAGTAAGTTGATTCCACATAAGCTCCTCAATGTATTTTTCCATACAAGATTCAATTAGAAAATTAGTCCAAAAACTTCAAGGAGACTGACAATAAACCACTCATTCTCAGTAGTGTTGGGACCATCAAGCAAGAGCTTCTATGATCCTACCCATCTCTTTTCCTAATCATTTAGAGCCCTTCATATGAAGATTTCACCTTCCGACGTCTAAATTATCTTCAAAAAGAAATCTTGGATAATGCCATGCTATTCAGTGATACACAAAATATTCTTTGGCACCTTTCCTCGAGAGCTACTAGTTACTGTAGCAAAGTTTTATTTTATCTCCTTCCCAATAGTGTGTTACCTACTTACCCATTAGAAACTAGTCAAAGCATTAGAGATACTCATTAAGACACTCATGCTATATGTCCAAGGTAACATTTACTTCAGTCTTCGTTGTTGAATACACGAGTGTTCATTTCCTTCCACAAAGCCAACATATAGCATAATGTAAGACTTTTTCCCTATTGCAGAGAGGTGATCGATTAGTGTGCCAAATACCTAGAAGTGCCATCACGGAGCTGGGGATAACCCATTCCCACCAGCAATCAAAACAGACTTGGCCTTCTTAAAGCTAGCACCAAGCTTCTCATTCTCTCAAGTCTGTTTTTTGGTTATCCTAATTCATGCAGAGAATTTCAATACCAACAAATGCATGTAATTGCTAAAAATCATGAAGCAATTTCAATTACACCATTCAACATGCCTATATGAGACCACAACTTCAACTAGTATTCAACTGATGGACTACTTATGAGAAGAAATATTCCTAGCTTACATTGGTACCTTTTTTTTTCGATTCTATACTGCCAATTCCCATAATTTATCTAAAACTCAACAAATTTATAGTATATGGGGAAGATTCTAAACTGCCAATTTTTTTTTTTCGATTCTAAACTACCAATTCCCAAATGTCAAGTGCATATATAGTATATGGGGAAGTAAAAATAAAAAAAAAAAAAAAAAAAAGAAGAACTGAACCTTGCAGATAACAAACCTATCAAGTCCCTTGCAGATCTCCTTGGGTGTTGGCAAATCCTTGCCCAAAACCAAAAACCTAAAACACCCAAGTAAAGGGAAAATCAAAAACCAAAAACCTAAAACCTAAAATGGGAGGGAAAATCAAGAGCTGGGTTTACCTTTTGCGAGAGGAAAGGGACGAAAGAGACCTTCTTTCCTTCTTCTTCCCTGATTTTCGTTTGACCTTCTTCTCTTCTCCTTCGTTTCAGTCGATGACGATGGAGAGGGAGGGCTTCTTCTTTCCCGGTGTCGAGATGGAAAATGGGGAGAGGGAGAGGGAGAGTCTTCGCCACAGAGAGGAGGAGGGAGAAGCTTCGCCACAGAGGGAGAGGGAATGAAAATGGGGGAGAAAGAAGCTTTCGATTCCCTCTTCTTCTCCCCCAAATTTTGGATTTCCCTCGCAAAATTTTTTTTTTTTTTTTTTACCACGTCAGCTGCTCGCGTGCAACGCACATCCCTCGCCCAAAACCTCGCCCAAACCCTCGACATCTAGAATTGCTCTATGTTTTCTATTTGCAAATTCCTATATTTGGAATGAGTGAAACCTGAACTACTGCCCAAGTCAGGCTGAAAATATACTTGGACTAGGTGTTGTTAGATATTTTATGCCCAGTCAGGCTTGGGCTCATTTATACTCATCTTGGGTTGGGCTCGGGTTAGTATGTTACCAGCCCAACTTGCAGCCCTTGTTTCCATGCAAACAATCATAAACTTAAATACTTAAAAAATTCATTCAGTCAATGAAATATTTGGTTGGTTATCTAAGTTACGGGCATCAGAACAAGCTAAAGTGAATCACTTTGCAAATGGTTATGAGCATATGACTACAGTGACATTCAGAGGACTCCATCACAGTAGGGACAGATTACCAGTGCACTTTTCTGGCATGCGCTTTGCAATCTTAACCCATTACTTGCATTTTAAGCAAAACTTTTATCAATGTGTGTGTCAGACAATTTCATTTATTATACAAGAAGGCTTATGTGTTAACATATGTTTGTTAACAACAGTTTGCAAAAAAAACAAAAAATCTTATTTGTCAAATATCATAGCATTCAGTAATTCACTGTCAAGTGAAATAGGACTTGCCATGTTATAACCAAATGCCCACCAAAGATTTTGCTTCACTGTCTTCATGGTTGATCTGCTGAGTTCCAAAGCATCCACCAACTGAATACAGGCAATTCCAAATGTCAGTTTCCAATCATAATTTATAGCAAGATTGCTTCTAAGGATTACGACAAGGCAAAGAATATACAATGTTCGAAGCTATAATGAAGAGTGGCATGAAATGACAAGGTTCAATGATCACGAAATTCCGCAAATTCGTTATTGCTACAATAGCCTCCATCTCCATCCTAGTTAGCCTAGAAATTATTTTAATTGAAAACTGGTTCTTGTGTTAAGATATACAAACAAGGACATCAAGAAAAAACTAATCATATTTCTATCTTTAGATGAATTAGGCACCTCCATGTCCAAAATAATGTCCTCTGATAAATGAGAACTTCTGTGACTAAGTAGACTATCGTATCATTGAAAACCATTGCATTCTTATAGATCAAGATCATCTGACAAGGTCGGTTTTACATGCAATCTGCTAGGACTGGTGATATTGATGGCATAAATTTTTTTCTACACTCAATGTATGGTTTCTCCTTACATTTATTTACAGCTATGAAGAGC
This sequence comes from Berberis vulgaris, assembly GCA_963556465.1. Lineage (NCBI taxonomy): Eukaryota > Viridiplantae > Streptophyta > Magnoliopsida > Ranunculales > Berberidaceae > Berberis > Berberis vulgaris. The sequence goes on along the minus strand of OY747129.1, from coordinate 31,770,231 downwards.
ATCAATCTTATCGTTCCTTTCAGAGTGCCTACAAGAAAGGCAACACTGCAATATCACGAGATTATCAACGAAGTTCATTTACAAATGGCTTGTGTTGGGTGTTGCTGCATTGCAGGGTTAAGCACATGATGGTGGCCTCCTCTGAGTTGGGTGCTAACCAAGTTGCGAGGCTTGGGAGCCAAATGACGCTATTTCAATATAATATAAGACTAGAGTCCCTTTAAAACCCAGCTTGCGGAAGAATTACAACCATCGGGTGATAGTGTTCACCTATGTTAGGTGAATCTTTGGTTATATATGCTACAATAAACTTTTGCATACCTGTGAAAGTCTGTTGCCCATGAGCACAATGGACGATACCTCACTGGCAGCTCCAACACCTCCACCCATAGCAACTCCAATGTCTGATGAAGCCAGAGCAGCAGCGTCATTGATTCCATCGCCAACCATGGCTACAATTTTTCAATCCTTCTGAAGTTCGCTAATGAACTTCTTCTCGTATGGCTTGACTCCAGATATTACCTGTCATGTGCACCATATATCATAAAAACCCATACAAAAGCAACAAGATAAAAAGGAGTCAATCAAAGCACGATCAGTCCATGGCTATGCAACACTGATGCTCCATATCCATGAACTTTCTGTACAACTCTACATATGATACATCACAGCTATGCGGGTCATATGGAATGAATTTATAGTCAAATATTTGAAAATGGAAAAAGGGCAGCTTGAAAAGATTTGCAGAGGAATCAAAGTTGTCATTTCGAGTTGGACTGTCACATGGGATATCCTCAAAGATGTTTCTTTTCATGGTGATTGTATGTTTTATTGGGTTAATTTGGCTGTAAATTACACCAAATGTAGTTGAACCTCTGTTTCACTACAAGATCCTCGCTCACACAAGTTTTTTCTGTTTAGTAAGCTATTTCTTGTCTGTTTTGCTTATCAAAAAAAAAAAAAAAAACTATAGAAAGAGATATAATAAAAATTATAGAAAGAGATATGTTCCTGTTGATTCCACATAATATGAGACTTGCGAGGTAGTCTAGCAAACAAGTTAAGAAAGAATTGGTTACATGGTAGTATGGTACTGATCCGGGAAAGTAGCACTCAGTCAATGTCATTGCATATAATGATTTCAGATTGAACCAGAGGTTGATTGTTTCAATTAAAAGAGAAATAAGTGATTCATAGAAGCTGTAGAAATCTTGATATTGTAAAATGGATAGCATCTTACTTTGCAACTGAATGTAATTGATGCAAGAAGAGGTGATGATGATGGTGGAGGAAACCATCAGGGTGGATTTTGATTGATTTGCAATAAAAGAATTTATATGACGGACCACTAGAGAAAGACACGAACTGTGAAAGAGGATGGGAGCAATGTTTTAAAAAGTGTTTTTCAGTACAGAGGCGGTCATGCTTTTTTTCAATGCGAAGCAGTGCATTGATGCTTAACGAGGCGCGCGCTTCGATTTCTCGGGAAAAAATGAAAAAAGTATTTAAAAATCAAGAAAATATGAAACAATCATCAGTGAAAAGTAGTTGAAGCATTAAGAATTACCTCATTATCGACATTGACGGTGTCATTGCTGCAGAGCTCAGCAATTGATATCTCTTATTGACATTAAGAGTTACCTCATTATTGACATTAAGAAAGTGTTTTTGTTGCACTATGCAGCCTTTATGTGACATTGTGGCATTAATAATTTACTAAATGATTCAAACTAGTAAGTGGATGAGATCAACCATATAATTTAGTTTTGTGGTACATGTGATTATTTTAAGCAGTAAGTGGGTAAGATAAGCCATATATTGGTTAACTAGCTAACTAAGATTTAAAAATAAGAACTTCCCATGATACTCTCTTGTACATCTAAAATATTTGTAAATGAATGATTCAAACTTATATGTGTCCGTTCTATTATATTTTTATTATCCTTCCATGATATCTCTTGTATATCTTCCACTATATAGTTACCTTTTGTATATCTTTCACTATATATTATATTATCTCTTGTAATAGTCGTAGAATTCCACTACCATATGTGTCCACTATATCATATTGTAATAGACTCATAGTTATAACCTTTATTATATTATGTTAACTCTTGCATATCTATTATTATGAGTAAACTCTATCTTCGCACGTATCATTTGAGATCTAAACTAAACCAATTAAATAACTCGCACACCTTACGATGAGTCGATTCGTATGCATTGCCCAAACAACTCGTACACATTATATACACATATCAATGCATACACCTTGCGGAGTTTTTGGTATGCTTCGCATCAATGCGCGCATGCATCAATTGCATTTTAGAACAATGGATGAGAGGAACTATGAAAGAGAAAGGAAACACAAAAGATGCTCAATAGCACGTGCTACGAGAGAACGGAAGCACTAGAGAAGTGGCTTTGAGGGAATAAAAGATAATGCGAGAAAGAGAACGGGTTGGCAGGCCATCAGAGAAGTTCAGCTGCAGTGCTTGGGTACCATGAACAAAAGTAACAGAATAAAAACCAACCAGGTTTGACAACAATATGTAATGTCTATAAATCTGAATTTGCTCTATTACATGTTCAGCATGGAAAAAAATGAGAAATACATAAAATGAAAAAGAAATCAGAGAAGAGTTCCTGATCTGGGAAGCATAGGACCTGAACAAACCAATGGGAATGACAACAAATATGTGAGAAATACTTGGTTAAAAAAATCAATACCTTCTCTTTCGAAATACCAACGACAGATGCCACATATTCAGCAGCATGTCTTTTGTCACCGGAAAGCATGTAAGTACTTATGTTTTTCCTGGAGAGAGCCTCAAACACATGTGCGGCATCTTCTCGAATCTTGTCTTCAAAATAAATGAGACCTGCTAGAACACCATTTACGCCTACATATACAACAGATTGGTTTTGGAACTCCTCCACATCTAGGAATGTATTTTGAGTAACCCCGTGTCTGCAGAACAGAAACCTTACACATTAGCTAAGTGTACAAATGGGATACAACTCATTACTATAAAATATTATGCATATAGGGAAATTGGTTATTTAGACTTGAAAAGGAAAGGAAAACCTACCTGTCCTTGTTTCTACAAGTACAAAAAGCTGTGTGGTTCTATATTTGAGTTAGGGATTTGCAACTACCAATGTCCAGTAGGTCCACATTCCAAACAACATCAAGCCATTTCCTCAAGGGAGTGCAAATTAAAATTTTCATGCAACTGATGATCAACTATCTCATAATCACTTGGATGAGTACCTAGTGAATTCACTGTTTCTGCTAAAATATCATATATTGACCGACGATACTATTAAAGATCAAGTTCATAAATACAAGGCGGTGACCTAGTAGGGGGATGGTGCAGATTGATATCATACTACATTTCAAGAACTGATTCAGTACAAGAACATGTTCTTTGCAATTCCACATGCTATGTAGGTTGGGGCGCTAGGTGAGGCAACAACGAGTCACCTGGGAGCCTAGGCTCTGCCTAACACAATCAAGTCTGGCCCGTTCAAAAATTGTCCGGGAGTGTTGAATGATCAATTGAAGGCTTCAACAATCTCAAATCAAAGCCTTATAGCTGGTTGACTCCAACAAAACATTCCATGGTTTTCCATGCAAGCTACCTCAAAAAAACTAAACATGTCAAAATCATCCAGGAAAAAATAAAAAAAATACAAAAATTTCAGAGTTGTGTCCAACGTGTCCGGACTGTGCCCACACGATTCATTAGAAGCCCTAACAAACTGGTGCAACCCAAGACAAGACCAATCAATATCCAACCACCTTCCTCAACATCTCTAGTTGGCAAGCACTCCCAAAGGCATTGCCAAGCAAAAAAACACTCTAGGGGTACTTTGTTCCATGAAGGCGGAAAGTATGAAGGGGCTTTGATAGGAGTTCTTCTCTGTGTCAATTTCACATAAAGAGCTAATGGTTAACTCCTTGTTATCATCCCACTTCCACTCCCAAGCATCCTCATCATCCTATGTAATCCCATCAAGCATTCCAACCAATTGGAGGGCTTCGTCCTTTTCCCAATCAGAGAAAATATCCTAAGCACTATGCCCTCCAACATGGGGGCCAAACTCAAAGATTAACCTTTACTTCCTTGAGGAAAGTACATCATTATCAAAGCCCATTCCCGATATTTTCGGGGTTGGCTACATGGATTTTGATTCTCCAAACATTGCAGTCTTCCCACATATCTTCACCTAATCCAAGCTCAAGAATTTCTTCATTCACCGTCTTCATCCAAGTTTTCAACAGTCATCCCCTCCGTCTACACCCTCCATTAACTTGCCAATATAGACATTTTCTAATTGGCGCTGTGCTTGGTCTCCTTCGCACTTGACCAAACCAAGTTAAACGCCTCGAAGAAAGTGCATAATGTTTTTTTTTAGCAAAACAAAGGTATATATTGTATTGAAAAACTAGGAACTAGTGAAAAATAACAACATACCTAGACAAAAAAATGTACATCATCAGCTTCTATTATGCTCAATAGCTCCCCAATCAAGGGAACTGTTCCTCTCTTAAAATACTCCAAGTACAACCCCAAACCCTTAAGTTGATTTTTTTTCCATCTCTGAAATCGTAATTTCTTTTTCTCCAAATGACCCAAGCAAAAGCATGGAGAGATCTAAATCCAGATTGCCCTTTAGAAAATGATTAAGGCTGGTAGAGTTGGCTGAAATCTACAATTCCACCCAATCAAGGAAGGAATCAGTGGAGGGGAGAGATGGATCTGAAAGTCTACAAAACATTTCCTCCAAATTTAGCGAACTCACAACTCAAAAAAAGTGATCATTTGTCTTGAGCTGTTTCACATAGGACAGTGATTAGGGATCACCAAACCTCATTTATTGAGGTTATCAACAGTTAAAACTCTCCCATTGATGATGGACCAAGTGAGAACGCATGCTCTTGGGGGTATTTGTTTGATCCAGACTAGGGAATGGAGCTTATGGGTTCTTTTTTCAAGATCAGTGAAGTGAACTGAGGAGGTGAGACGATGGTTTCATAGCAACCTCTGACTGTAAAACTGTAAAAGGCCTGTTCTTCCCTCTCCAAAGCTAACTGTCTTGCTGATCATCAAGCTGGATAGTCTCAATAGCATTCAGCAAGATTGACATATGTGGAATTTCCTAGTCATTCCACCCTCTTCTAAGGTGAAAATCCCAAGAGCTATGAGAACTAGCAGGGCCTGGATCGATGATAAAGTCTTTGAAAGCCTGATCTCCCAACCATTTATGGCTCAAAAACTCAATTCTGGCACCATTATGAGCTTGAAATGATGTGTGAAGCCAAAATGGTTCTTGTAGTTCATGATCCCTTTCTTTAAGTGATGTTAAAGTACACAAAGTCTTGATGCAAGATTGTTGTTGCAACAGAGAGGAAGAGGATACAAAGATCATGCAATAGATGAAAAGAAGATGTTGAAGGTGAAATGTCTAGAAGAATATGAGAAAATCTGAGTAGAGGAAGGAATAACAAGACAAAAAAAAATCATTGATTCATTGAAACTAGGGTTAGCGATCGGGCGGATTTGGCAATCCCATCCTGCCTCAGCCCTCTCCCAGGAAAATATTTTAAGGCGACCCCGAAACTGTGGCTATTAAACGGGGTTCCCCGCCCTGCACAGGGAAAACCTCAAATATTTAATCAGGCAAGCTTTTTAAGTCTAGTGTTCTCATTGGAAAGCCCAGATAATGTAGTGATGTAGAGTTGTGTATAAAATGTTTACAAAATTAAATTATTTGAATGTAATATTCGAATATCAGTGAAGGTTAACCTAACCCTCCCGGGCCCCCTCGCACCCGATCCTGACTCGAGTATTGATTTTTAATCCCTACTCATACCCTGAAATCTGTTAACTGGTTTCCACATTTGGCCCATTAGGGGAGGGTCAAGGCCGATCGAGGTGGGAATTGAGAAATCAGATGTAATTGCCGACCTTAATTGAACTTTGATCTCAAAGTTTGAAATTCTAAGCTATATTCAAATTTTGAGCTATAAAATAACTCCATGATAACAACCTAGACTCCATTAGAGAGTATTAAATCCAATGGATTCCTTTGAGCCATTGCCATAATAAATTCTGAAAATAAACTTTGACTTCTTAGACACGACATCCGCTAAGTGGAACAAAGACATTATAATACACTAGCATATAGGCCCTTGTGAATGCCCATATTCTTGTTTCTGAAAAAATTAAGTTTAAGGCCCTAGGCATACTCAAACACTTTAAGAAGGAACTTGAGGTTGTCTACTTGGTTTAAATCATTGTTAATGAAGAAGATGGTCCCATCCACAAATTGGAAGTGGTACATTTCCGAAACATTCCTTTTAACTTCGAAGTCTTCTAGGAAATTGAGCTCATGAGGTTTTCTATTATCCTACTAAGGGCTTCTTTACTAGTATAAATAGCTTCATTTCACTAGGATAAAGAGGAATGGTGTAACCCACTCTCTGACCACTAATATTTTCCCCACTTAGCCATCCCTATAAAAGTGACAGGTTTTAGGTTCAGTTAATCGTCCAATAGATTGGACCCAGTGGGGATCAAACCCCTGACCTGGGATACTATCCGCCATGGTGTCATCCTTGAGACAAAAATATCTCGGTGTGAAGAGTGCAAATCATTAACGGCTGCCTAAGCGTGAGTGACATAACCTGGCGCAACCATCACCCCTTAACGGGCTAGGAGCCTTTCTAGTGTGACCATCAGAATCCCACTACCTTATAGTAGAGTTGTCCCCGACTTTGATATCAACAATAATGACTCACTCTCGAACCATCGATATTGTCCCTACTTAACCATCCCTATAGAGGTGTGAGGTTTTAGGTTAAATTAAATCATCCAATAGATTGGACCCGACGAAGATCAAACCCCTAACTTGTGATACCATATGTCACAATGTTTGTCGTCGAGCGAAAAAAGCCTTAGTGTCAGAAGAGTGCAAATCATTGCTCATGGATCTCCCCTCTGACATCTGCCTAAGTGCAAGGAGCACAACCTAGCGCAACCATCACCCCTTATAGGGCAAGGCATATTTGCAGCGAGGTGTCACAAATGAAGATAAGGGATCTCCTTGTCTAACAACCCTATGAGCTTTTGACTGCATATGCACACACTAACACAGGTCAAATGTTCTTCTCAAATGGAGTGGGGGAGGATGATGGTATCATAGATAACAATACGGACATTGTTAGCAATAATACACCTTGATGATAGCAGTATTAGCTAGCTAGTTTCTACTCAGGTGCACATAATCTCTTAGGCTAGAAAGTATTTAACTAGAATAGAATAGAATCTATCAGTGTTGTTGTAATCTCAAATAAACCTGGGGATTTTCAGAATTAACTTGCTAGGGTTTTTACTTGATTTCAAATAAAACTATTTGCATGAGTTATTTGTTACATGCATGCCATTATGGAGTCATAGAAAAGGATGGATTCCTTGGTTTGGACTTCGGGAAGGATAAGAGATCAAAGTTGGACAACAAAAAGAATATTTAAAAAAATCAAAAGTCAAACCAACTGCCCCAAGAAATTAGTGTACGAACATACAATATTCAAAGAACTTTTCCCTTGAATAAGAGAAAAAATTATGGGTATAAAACATATAAATGAATTTTAAACAAAAGTAACTTCAGCCATAAGCCCAACCCAGTAGTTAGTGGATTGGATTAAAGCACAACTTTGGTGTTCCTCGGCCTTTTGCTATTTGTAGGGTTGGGTTATGTGGAATGAGCGAAAGAGAGCATTGTGAACAATAAAACATCAAATCTTCGAGGCTTGGCGATGGAAGCGAAGATCACTTGTTTAGAATTGGGCATTTCCTTATCTTAATAAAGTCAATGTCAAGTTTCGGAACTTAATCCTTTTAAGGTAGCTTTTGTTTGTAATATAAATAAGTTATAAATAATAAAATAAAAATGTCACATTATTTTATAATATAATTACAAAGAAAGAGAATGAAGTGGAAACCACGAAAAACCACTAAAAGGTATTACGAGGATGCAAAAGAACCAAACTACCTATGAATCCATTCTAGTGTCCCAACAAAAACCTCACTCTGCTCAATAGTTGCAACTGCACCAGAACCGGGTTCCTCTCTGAATGTTCCATCTGCTACCTGTGAAAAAAAATTCCATCATTATTAATTTTTTTATGCTCGGTAAAAGAAGCCATCTTAAGTAATATGGAATTGCAAACAATGTTGGTTAGGTATATCTACAACTTAAATCTAGGTGAACAAAACAGGAAATATACACCACATATCACTCCTGAAATATATCTCCTAACTGGAGTCCAAGAAGCTCGAAAGGTAAGCCTTCCACTCGTCATGTTCGAAACTGTGAAACAAAAAGTAATATTAAACCACCAAAGACATCATATCCTTTATATCCATCTTAAAGTTTCCTCTTATTTCTCTCAAAAGCAACCCCCATATGTTCCGCTGTGGAAGACAATTTCCAATAGTTCCCTATGCAATTAGGGTTCTTAATATTTGTTTCCTAATAGGTTTAGAAGCTCATTTTTGTAGTCAAGATCGTCCTCCCTCGAAACTTCCTACCCCCTCGTCGCAGCCAGCGTCAGCATCCTCCCCATTGCAACGTCCCGGTCACCCATCCCTCAGTCGATCAACACAACCATCTCCCCCAACCGCGTCCTCCTCCTCGACTTTATTGCAGCATCGAAGTCCACTGTCCATTCCTCCCCCCATTTGAGCGCAGTTGAGGGAGAATAAGAAAACCAAATTTCAGTTCCATCCCCGCCTCATTTTATATTTCAGTCCCTAGTATTATCAGGATGTTTACACCCAACTAATCAATCGGTACCACCACCAGGATTTGCCTTTTAGAATTATCATGGCTAGATTATTCATCACCACAGGCTGAGTTATGTGCCATAGCATAACAAAATTTCAAACCCAATTGGGATAGTTTTGAAGCTCATTTCCCAAAATCGGCACACCCCCACATTGAAAGAGCCAATGACTTACCTACGACTTTGTATTTGGTGGCTCCCTTTGGCTTTAAAAGTTTGGGCTCGCAACAATTACAAAGGAAATGTTAGAGGTCAACTTCTACTTGAATACTTCACATTTTGTTGTTGTTTGTGCTCGTATGACTTCCTTGGCTTCAAGCTAGAGGATGAGTTTTTTCAACCCGGGGAGGATGATATAATTAGAATATTTATTACTATTAGCAATAGTAGTATTTTAGCAATATTAGATATTTTATTATTTTTGTAATAACGACTCCGATTAGAGTTCTAATATTAGTTGTTTCCTATTAGGTTAATTATAAATAAGGGTATGTTACTCGGTTGATTAAATAAAAGTTATTATGTGTATTAGTTTATTTTGTTTACTGTCTATTTCTTTGCTTTTGGTTATTGCATTATTTCAATTTCGTTTATTTACTTAGTACGAATCTATACAACCCAACTTGGATCTTTTGGATGAGACAAAACTTTAACGAGTAGCAACTAGCCCAAGCGACAAGATTTTTTTCTTTACTTGAACATCAATCTTTATCTGGCAGCAATGACAGGTTAGTTTGGAACGAGCCTTCTGTGGGCTTTCAGTAAAAGAGTTTATTTGTCTCGGGTAGTTAATTTGATTGACATTCATTCTAATGATTTCTTTGCTACGAATAAAGAGAGGTGAGTTGGCTTAATTCCTTCCCATATCCTATCAATTTCTTCCTGTGGTCGACTAGACATGGGCACATCCGTACCTTAGATAATCTCAACCATATGAAAAGCACTTGGTGTTTGTGTGATAGGGATGATGAATCTATTGCTCATCTACTTCTTTATTGTCACCTCACCAGGAAAATATGGAAACAATCATAATACCAAGAAAATATGGAAATAATCATAATATTTATGATTGAATTTAGGACGGTTAAGCTTGTTAGTGGGTATTTGCTATGCAGTTAAAACGGATAACGGACCCATAACGGTCTAGGAACGTTACAGGTTATATCGGGATATATCGGTATATAATAAAATATATATTTTTATACCTCCAATAAGTATTTATGATTTAATGTATTAGTTAAAAATGTAAATCACTAAACATAATTTGAAACTAATGTTACTTTACTGTCAATCAAGTTTCAATGCTCATTGCTCACTAGACTAGTAGACTTTAAGAACTAATCATTAAGCATTAATTCATGTCATTACTCATTACTCATTGTTCAATGCTCATATTTGTTTCAGGTAAACAAACATTTAAAGAAGGATTGAAGGAAAGCTTACAGATGTAACAGATATCGCAACACCAGCCACCAGCAGCACGACAGATCCTTGAACTGTGTATTTGACTATTTGTGTAATCTACATTATCAAATATACTCAATAAATTTTAGTTGAACAACAGAAAAAGAAATGTATAAAACTGGAAATTTATGAAATTGGAGCTGATGAAATTGTAATTCAATAAAGGAAGATATCATGTTCATAACATCATTAGGGAATAACTGAAAACATATCATAAACATATCATAGCAATGTCAATATCAAAACATCTAAATGAAAACATATCATAAAGTATGATCATTGATCAGCAATGTCAATATCAATATCTCCATCATCTTCTTCTCTTTGATCTTCATCACGAAGTTGTGCACTTATAGTTGTACTTGATTGCTGCATTCGACTCCTTGTATTTGACATTAAATTAGTTACTCCTCGAGCCTGTCTTACTTGTGTCCAAGTAAGATCATCACCTTCCCTTACAAACTCTGCTAGCTCATTGTCTGTAGGAATGAGCCAATTGTCATTTTCATCAACCTCCCTTAGCACAATTGGATCATGACTCGTAGATTTGATGTTTGCATTCTTTTCCTTCCTTCTTCGCTCTAACTTCTTGTTATATTGAATGAAAACAAGATCATTCAACTTTGATTGTAGTAGACAATTCCTCTTTTTGGAATGCAACTGATGAAAAAATAATTATATATTATTCACAAATAAATGAATAATTAAAATAAATGCAAATTACAAATAACAAATGATATTAATTATAATTACTTACATTGTCAAATGTGCTCTAATTGCGCTCACATGGTGACGCGCTACATGTAAGAGATAAAATCCGTGTTGCAAGCCTTTGGAGGATAGGAGCTTCGGACCCATAATTGAACCACCATTGAGCTATTCAATAAGATTAATAAAAGCTATAAGTAAAAAAAAAACTTAGTGAAACAATACTACAAATTATAAGTCTAAATTACTTTTACTTACTAGGTGAGATTTTATCTCTTGTTTTTTTTTGCTGCTTGAGTCCCAAATAGCCCCAGTTCATCTCGATACATGGTCAAGTCATCTCCAATTTGAACATACTCATCTTCATTAGGTAGAAGCTTTGCAACACATGTCATAAGCCCCACTTTGATTTCTTTATTTCCCTCCATCTGATTCATAGTATTCTTGTAATATATTGAAGGATTTAGGTAAAAGCAGCTGAAAACAAATAATAATTTATATAACTTCATTATCTTTAACTTAAAAATAAAGAAATGACTAAATAAGTAAATATAAACAAAATAAAGTTTGACTTTAATACCTGCATGCAAAGGATGATGTAGTTGTTCATTCCACCTCACGTCAATAATTCTCCAAACTTGGTTGAGGAGTCTATCATTTCTAGCAATGTTCTTTTTTATTTGCTCCTTTGCTCTATCCATTGCCTCATAGAGGTATCCCATACAAGGTTTTTCCTCTGAATCCACTAATCTCAGCACATCCACTAATGGAGCAAGCACCTTGCAAGCCAAATGAACATTTTCCCAAAATTCATTTTGTGCCACTATATTCTCTATCATCTTCCCTTCTGCCTTGGTCGAGAAAGAACTCATCCTCCACTGTTCTGAAACAAACAACGTTTGCACGTGACACCTATTCTCCCAAATGCTTTGTAAGGTGTAAAATGATGTGGCAAACCTAGTTACACAAGATCTGTGCAACTCTTTATTCTTCATTAACTTCCTCATCATACTCAGAACTCGCCCATGATTATAGATATACACCACCACTGCTCTGGCTTCAGGCAAAACCTTGCGTATCTTATCCACCTTATTACCAAGATCTTGTAGAATCAAATTAATACAGTGGGTAGCGCAAGGTGTCCAAAAAAGCATAGGATGTTGCCTCTCTAGCTCTGCACCCGCGACCTTAAAATTAGAACCATTGTCCGTAACAAACTACAAAATAAAATTAAAATATTAATCAATAAATATTTGATTTGAATACGCAATTATAAAATTACCTTAATAATGTGCTCCTCACCGACATCCTCAATGACTTCATTCATCATCCCAACAATAAGCGCAGAGTCTTTCACATGTTCCGAAGCATCAATGGATTTCAAAAATATTGTCCCATTTGGACAATTCACTAGAAAATTGATCAAGGAGCGCTCATTCCCATCTGTCCAAAAATCTGACATTATTGAGCATCCATATGCCTCCTAAAGGAATTGACAAATAACTTTGTCTCTTTCAGCATATCTCTCAACAACGTCACTCGCATATTGTAGTAACTTGGTGCGGGCATTCCTAAAAAATAAATAATAAAAATAAAATTTTTTAATTTATTGAAACGTAAGTAATCTAACACTAACAGTTAAAACACTTAATATATTTACCTTTTCCATATTGCCCAATTGTGTTGATCATATGTTGGAACTTTGGTGTGCGCACGACATTAAAAGGCAAGCCAACTTCATATGCCCAATCCGCTATAGCTAGCCAAGATTCATGCTTCAACTTCTCCTTGTGAGGATTATTCTTATCCAAATCTACTTGCTTGAGTTTGTTTAAGTCGGTCCTCAACATGGTATCAATAGGGCCTCTAACATTACTAATAGGAACAAACTTTCTCTTCTTGCTACCAATGAAAATACCACCACTTCCACTTACATTGCCACTAATTGTTTGTTGCCCCTCGGCCGCCCCCTCTTCAATATCATCATCGACTCCAATCTCTCCAGCTAACAAAGTGTCTTCGTTGAGAATTTGCGCAACTCTAACTTTCTCAAACTTTTTCTTTTGTGTACTCATTAATGCTTCCATGCATTTCATTCTCACTTCATTTGGCACGTCCTTACATTTGGACACATTCCCTCCCTTCCACGCAAGATGTTCTTTTAATCTTGTAATTCCACCTGTGATGGTTTTCTTACATATCTTGCACGTTACAACATTTTTAGCAGCGGGATCCCTACACTCCCCCCACTCCCATGCTATGTCATTGGAATTGGGTTTTATGGATGAAGCTGTTGTAGAGCCAGAAGGGGTGTCATGGTTTGAAGATCGTGACGTACCTATCATATGTAAAATAAACTTATCAGTTATCACTGAACATAAAATTGAATTTTCATAAACTTCAAATTCAGATATTCATAAACTTCAGATTCAGATATTCATAAGCTGAACTTTTGCAACCCAAATATCTTGAATCACATATTTAGTATAACTCCTTGATTCTCAAATTAGATTCTCAAACATTGCCGCTGACCTCTTGTTTATAATGATTCTCAAACATTGCCGCTGATTCTCAAACAGTAAATAATGATCATATTTACAAATAAAAAACAGGGAGTGCGGAATCAAAACCACTTAACCTCAACAATATATCACAAGAAATCGATTAATTAAGAAACAAAAGCAAATATGCTGCGGAGTGCGGAATCAGAACTTCGGATATGCAAAACAATAAACCAAAGAAGAACAGAATTACAGAACAGAACGAAGAAGAACAGATCTAAACCATCGGGTTTGAAGAAGAACAAAACAATAAACCATAAACCATCGCAGGTTTGAAGAAGAACAGAACGAAAAAGCCACCAAAATCTCTGAGTCTGAGTTTCTTCTTCTTCTCTTTGAGATCTGAGTTTCTTCTGAGTTTCTTTGATTTGTTCTTCTTCTCTCTTCGTCTTCCTTCTTCTTCGAAATGAAATCTTCCAGTCTTCTTCCTTCGATTTCTTCTTCTTCTCCCTTCTTAGATCTGAAAAAGAAATAAAATCGATAAGTATTTTTTTTATACAGATATTTATCAAACGAGATAACGGCGTTATAACATATATCGTTATATGTATAACGGCCGCGAAATGAGCGTTATATGGCTGCCGTTACAACTTGCCGTTAAATCTGACCGTGAAATTTTTTTTGATCCGTTACCCTCCTTTATATCTCCGTTTTAACTGCACAGGGTATTTGAAGGATTGGTTGATCAGTTGGAAATTTGACAATTTGTCTTTGGCTGGTAAGAAGATCGGTGTGGAATCTCACACAATCATGTGGATTGTTTGAAAGAGATCGATGCTCGCATTTTGTCATAGGCACCATGGAGTTACAAGTCTTCCAGTGAATAAAGGAAAGAGTGATTCTAGATGTCGAGGAAATGAGCGAGGAAACCAGCGAGGGAAGTGAGGTGGAGGGGGGGAACCGTTCACCCCCCTCGAGATGCGCACGCGAAAGTCAACGCGCGCATCCCGAGGGGGGTGAACGGTTTCCCCCCCCCCTCCACCTCACTTCCCTCGCTGGTTTCCTCGCTCATTTCCTCGACATCTAGAATTTTGCTAAAGGAAAAGCTTTTGGTGTTGGGTTTGGATTACTTTTAGAATGTACCAGGGGGGACGCAACTTTTGACTCCATTATATTTTATTGGCAAGAGCTTATTTTTCAGATGAATATAAATTTTGTTTCCTTTTAGTTTAGTCAGTGCCTCACTCGCAATTTAGTATTTTCTCCCTTTTTGTTTGAATTTATATATCTTATTTTACCTCTAAACACACATACACAGTGAGAAAAAAAAGATAAGAGAGCAACTGAAAAAACGTTTTCATTGCATGTTGACATAACTATGTTTCTTGAGGTTTTCATGGAGAAATGTCTCCCCCCAACCCGAAACACACACCCTTTTCTCCTTTCCAACATTTTTAAATGTTTGTATAGTTTGTCATGGGAAATAAAATCAGACACACCCAAAATGAAATGAGTAGATCTCTCTGTGTGACCCAACTTTAAACCTGTTATTAATGCGCCGCTAAATTGGCGATAAATCGTTTATCGGGGTGGGAGGGGGGGTGACCGATACGAATTGGCTATTAGTGGTTTAATTTAGCGGTCATCGATAAATCGTTGAGTCACCAATAAATCGGCGAGAAACCAGTATCACCAATAAATCGGCCCATCCAACTCGTCAATTTATCGCTATATAATATATATATATATATATACGCTTTGAAAAATTAGACAGATTCATCCCCTAAATCGGTCCTGGATCGCGAAGGATCTATTTTCTGTTTTAACTACATAGCTTCAAACACTTGGTGCATGCTTGAGGCTTCCATGAGGTAATCTAATCTCACGGTCAATGAGCCTCCATGTTCAATATCGCATTTGAGAGTGTCAGCCTCAATATTTGCATGGAATATGATTGTGGGGAAGGGGTTTCACCTAAAAAATCATCTAGAGTGCGAGGGACAGGTGTGAATGGAACAAGGAAACTGACATTAGAAATGAACCCAAAGGAGAAGACCAACAACAAGAAAGGTTTAATCACAAAGGTAAGGCTGATGAAGAATTGTCATTGAAAGATGAAAAAGGATGCAGAGATTCTTCAATAGAAGTGGGGGCATTAATGAGATGAAGTTAAACAAGCGAAAAAGAATTAGGAGAACTTTGAAGAAGAATAAGATATTAAGAAAATGAAATAAAATAACTGATAATTGATAGATTGAAATTGCATAACAAAATTTGTGTTTTGAGTTTCTTATATAACTCCATGACACATTTAGTTGCAGCCTTTTCTAAGCATTTCTGCCGTATACACAGGATGCCACTTTGTTTACCAAATTGGATTTGAAGAGTGGATATCACCGAATTCACCTGAGGCCAGGCCATAAATGGAAAACTACGTTTAAGACAAAAGATGTGTTGTACAAGTGGTTGGTTATGACGTTTGGTCTTGCTAATGCACCTTCTACGTTTATGCACATCATGACACATTTACTGTGATTATTTCCCTCTTTGAACATAAAGTACCTTGTGCATTTAGCACAGTTAAGGCTCTTCTCCATTACAGAAATATGTGCGAACTGGAAAAGAAAAGAAAAAAAATACCACAACCCAATTTCCTATCACCATTACACAAGCCCATCAAGTTGCCACGGTTTATAGTTGAGAAGCCATTAGTGCCTTCTTCTTCAATTAGTGAGTGATCGAACACAACATGTATACTGATTTGGGAAATGAAAGCCACTTCACAAAGGAATTGTCAATTTAACAAATTGTGTAAAGTTGAAATCTCAACACTGAGCACTCCTAGGTCCTAAACATCGAGTTTAATATATATGTTTTGGAATTGTTAAAATTTTATTAAGCAATACTCGTGTTATTACAAAATGGTAACCTTAAAGTGTGTGAAGGCCCCGACACTAAATCAACCCAATTAATAATCAAGTTCTCAGATAATACCCTCTTAAAAGATGGCAAATGAGATACCCATCCCTAAAGAATAATTAAAACCTCCATAATTACCAACTCAATATCCAACATCTAGTCACAAAATATCCTGCTATTATGACCTTCCATACTTCTATTATGTTCTTCCATATTGTCCATGACACTGCATAAAGAAGAAACCTCCAATCTCTTTCGCTTTCGTAAATAATTGGCTTGGCATCTTCAAATTTTTTAACATCTCCATAGTTTCGAGCATCACTCAACTAAAACCATCCCACAAAAATGCATCCCAGTCTTGTAAACCCACCTACAATGAATAGAACATGAATTCTCTTACTCAACACTACAAAAGTTACATCTCACTTCAATCTCCAAATCGCCATACCCATGTGAGCTAGCTCAACTTTAGATGGTAGCTTGTTCCATAAAAAAAAATAATAATAAAAAAATAAAAATAAAAAAGCCCTTAAGGTAAACCTTTTTTCAATACCAGCTTGATTGAATTTTTTTATTTTAAGAAACACCACCTAGCAAATTATTCATAGCCAATTTTGAGATATATGAACCAACTAAGAAACACCTCTCCCTATCTTCGTGCCACTCCCGTCTATAGTCATCCTGATCCAACACTACTCCCTCCAAGTCCATAACATAATTGTAAACTCTTGAGCAAGAAACCTAAAAAAGCAATTCAAATTAATAATTTATCAAGAAAAAAAATATTAAATTTCATGCTCCAAATTACTTCTGAAAAATCACAAACCATATAGGTGGTTTTCATATAGACAGGTCAAGTTCAATTTTTTTATTGAGTAAAAAGAGTGAAACAAATTGAATTGGAAGAAAGAAGAATTTGGGAGAGAAAAATAGAAAATACAATCAAGAGAATTATATAATTGTCATACATTTCAACCTCTTTAATCTGTTTGACCCTCCTCTATCTTGTTATTGCAAAATTGACATTTAAACACACACGCCAAACTTAAACAAAATTTTCTTTTTTAACAGTAAACCGATATAAGATGGGATAAGCTACAGTATCAAAAATACCTTCATCTTCTGACAAAAAGCAGCATCTGCAGCTTCCACTATTGCTTTTTCAACAGGATGAATTGTATTCGATTCAACACAAGCAGCTAAACTGAGAATCTCAGTTTCTGACCATTTGTGGCTCGAATTTGGCCTGCATAACAACGATAACTATTTTGGTTTGTACACTTTAAGAAATATTATCATTCAAAAGCAGAAATACAGTAGATGCCGACGGAATTCAAGAGACCACAAGTAGGTGAACAGAAAGAGCAACAACAGCTTGACTTCCATCCTTGTAATCTAATTTTTCCTTTAAGCATGGTGTACACTAATGTTTACACTATTGGTTGATGTATTAACTCTCATTTGGCTAAACCACATCTAGAGTAGGATCAGAGAATTCACTTGTAACCGGGGAGTTTGAATAAAAACAAAAAATGAAAATAGAGAAGGTGATATATTGTGTATTATCTTACTCTAATACTATTGAAAATGCTTAAAGGTTTGACTGCATTTGCAAAACCAAATGGAGGCCATTAACAAATTGCAAAAATGACTTATGAACATACATTGATTTCTCATTTTAATAAGAAATTGATTTCTCCAACTCCCGTACAAGAAAAGAACTTCGCATGAAGATTAGAAAACAAGGTATGCTCATTTGAGATATACATTTGTCAATAACTTCCAATTAGTTTTGCATGGACAATCTAATATATTTAAGTATTTTCTCAAGAAAAAAATTTCGATGTTAACCAAATATAGCCTAATAGAGTAATAGCTAATTTCACTAATTTTAAATCAATATATTTACATGGTTACATGTGCTAGTGAGTTACAAGTTCTGATTCTGTAACATTAAAGTGTCACTTAATTGGTTAGAAATCAGACAATCCAATCCATCATTATCGACAAGACTAAAATGAGACTGCAGAGTTATTTCGAAGGATATAGTTCATACAGTATAGTGAACAGAGCTTTCTTCTGTATCTGGGAAGATTTGGGCTTTGTTCTGATTGATCTGGGAACTTGTTGTTTAAGATGGTTTGATTGGTACACAACCTCTGAATATCCTCTAAAATATTCAGGTTTATGGACAAATACTAGATAAGCGCATAAACTCACTTGGTTTTCAATTCTTGATGCGAGCTCAGCCAGAACCAATTTCTTAGCACCCGGCCTCTACCAGCCCTTCAAAAAGCAGCAAGAACTAGTCTGAAGTTAAGTCTTTCACAAATTGCGATCTAATTTGAATTTTCCAGTCACTGGGAGTCCTTTTTCCGTGTAGGATAAAACGGCCATACAAAAAATTTGGAATCTCAAGTTTTCAGATGATGCGGTCATTTTTCACAGAACTAGATAATACTTCCTCAAAAAAGAACAGTTAGCTATTTAAGAATTTTTTGTTCACCCTTGCAGTGAATTTCATGTCTGTGTGGCATTCATTAATAGTGTTTTACTATCTCGAGAGCATGAAGGATTAATTTGAAGAGTAAAAGGAGAGAGAGGGAAAGGTATTAGAAAATCATGAAGGTACACTTTGAGATTATGGGTTTACAAGAATTGAGAGGCAAGCTACAGGATTAAAACTATAAGAGTACCCAACCATGCAACTCTCAAAGCTGTAGATTTGGAAAGGCATGCACAGAATTTTGGTAGAGTTTGCAGGGATAGCAGGTTTAACTAAGGGGAGATTGATATAGGTTCAACAACATCTGGCTAGGGGAAAGTCTAGCATCAGACTTATCTTTGTTTTCCATCTGAAGAAGAAGGTTGTTCCCATTGTAACTTCCACATGATCTCAAATTTTAAGCACTTATCAAGTTTCCACTGATATTACTTAAATGGCTTGATTTCACCATGACTGGAATCAGACAATAGGCAAACACTTCTGAACCTCTTGTAATTCATGCTACGGTGTGTTCCTTAGTTGTGTCCAGTTTAATGTTCTTAACTGTCTCAATTACATATCTATGGCTTACACTTAAGAGCACCTCCTACTTAAACTAGTCAAAAACTATTTTGACTCAAATAAACAAAAAATTTAATTACTACCCCGACATTCTTCCCCACTACGTCCATTCCCTCCATTAAACCCTCCACACTGTCTCGAACTCTCATATTTTCTCCACTAACTCCATTTCTTCATGTTCTTTCCCCTTCTAAAATGAAAAACACAAGTTAATTGACCACCAAAATCTTTTTGATGAAACACAGTATCGAGAGTCACTGTTTGACCAACTTAAGTTGTCGGGGGCTCTACCGCAGCTGCCCAAGGCTCTATTTTTTCTACAAAGACCACCACCCAAGCCTTAGAACGTTTCAAGGCCATACAGTAGAGAAGGTGAGGTCTAGCACTAAAATATATATTCTTTAAAAGACTCTGCCATGCTGGTGCTTCAGCCAAGGCTCTAGTGGCGGACCTTGAAGCCTGTGCCTTGCCTCATCCTTGGCAACATAGTTGCCAACCAGACTGCGATGACTATGTATAAACATAAATTTTTAGATTCACTGAACTTGTTTTTTCCGCTTTAGAGAGGGAAAAAAATTAGAAAGAGTAGGGAGGGTTTAATGGAAGAAATGGAATGTGGGAAAAGATATGCCAGGTGAGGAAAGAAGGGTTAGTTAGGTTTGGGTAAATAGGAAAATCAAGGTTTCCGTTGGGTAAGGGTGCTCTAATCCAAATAACAAGGAATATTCCACAAACATGTCTTGTTTTAAATATCACATGATCTTCCTTTATCAGTTGCCTAAAATATATGCAAGTGGCCTAAAATATATGCATGTTGAGTAGCCTCTTATTTTGGCCTAGATCTTAGTTTACATTTATGTAACAAGGATATAACTTTTCGAAAAAAATATCTTGTTGGACACACATTGGACACTCCGACACCCACACATTCCAATGTACAGTTCATACTTGGGTTATCAACTATAATAGTTAATTTCAATGGTTCCAATTCATATTCTTTGTTAAGTATTTTAATGAAAAATTAGTAATATATATGCAGCAATCAATGATGCACGGACTCGGATACGCGTGTCGTGTCGGACACGGATACGATACGGCGACTCGGCAATTTTCAAAAAAATAGGACTCAGCGACACAGTCAAACTTATTTTTTTTATAACTCAACAATCCAAACTTAACACGGTCAAATTTAGCTTAAAATTCAATCACGCAAAGGCAGAGTTTCTTGTTAAAGATAGTGTAAAGAAAAAATGAATGAGAAGAGGAGCAGCATGTGAAACCCACGTGATGTAGCAATATGTGTTTATATGTGAAACCCAGCTCTGTTTATTTTTTTTCTCAGATCTCCCTCTCTCTCGCAGCATCAGAGAGATCCCTCGCAGCCTCAGCCTCAACCTCAGAGCAAAGCAGAGCAGCCTCTCTCGAGATCCCTCGCAGCCTCACAACCTCAGAGAAATCTCTCTCGCAGCCTTGCAGCCTCAGAGAGATCCCTCTCTCTCTCGCAGCCTCGCTCTCTCTCTGTCTCTGGCTCGATCGGTCGATCGAAAATTCTCTCTGATTCTCCCCTCTTCTCTCTAATTCTAGGGTTTCAAATTGGGAGGAATGGAGGATCGATTGAAGAGGATACAAGGGAGGTTATTTGCACCCATTAATGCTACCACGAGTATGGACCGTGTCCGGGCCGATCAACAAATTTTGACCGTTGACCACGTGTCAAATACGTGTCGAGCGCGTGTCGAACGTGAATCCGTGTCCGACACGTATTTGACACGTGATACGAGAATTTTCCGGAGAGTCGGTGCATCAGAGGCAGCAATACTTATTTACAAATAAAAAATATGACTAATAATAAGAGTTTATAGTTGAAAAACACGTAATACAGTAATGCTCAAGCGTGTCCTCGTATTGGATTTTTTTTAGTCAACATGTCTAGTAGTATCCGTGTCAATGTCATTGTTACATAGGTGCAAAGGATAAGAGTTGAAAGAGCGAAAAGTTAATCCAAATTTTTTGTCCCTCTCACAAGGCTTGTTAACCTTACAACAAAAGGTGTGTTTTTCAACTTTTGTACTGTGGATCAATGTTTCTTATGCTCTCTTCATATTCTTATATTTATATAACATTATATTAGTTTCCAGTTGAATAATTTATGTAAAAAGGTTTGTAATTTACACTATGAGGTGTATAGATTATTTACATGCTTCGAGTTTTCTTTTAAACGATAAAAATTTAATTAAGAGATGACACTATCAAGGCCCCTTCCTAATCCATTGTCAAATCAATTTTTTTTTAATCAGAAAGACAAACTTTGTATACATGTGTAAAATTACAAAAGATAGAGGAAGGGTTGTATAACTGAACAAAAACCTTTCTCAAAGAACCATACAAAAGACACATTTGCAAAGATTAAGCTTTCCCAACTGAACATGCAATATTCCTGAACTTATCCCAATTGGTTCCCCAAAGCCACAAAGTAACTTTGATGTCAATCCATTGTCAAATCATGAAATTCCAATTATTCCCTCATACTTGGGCTCGAAGAAACCCAATACCAACAAATCCTAGAATTTCTAGAATCAATCCACCATCACTTAACTATTGCTCTTGAATAGCCAGTTATATCTTTCCTTCCGTAACGCCCAATATCACTTAACCATTGCAACAAGATGATACCATCTCCCTAGTACCAATGCTAATGAAGTAAATTGAGTAAGCAATTCTCAACATTAAACCCACAAAAACACACAAGAAATATTGACTCGTATCACCTCAATGATAGAAGGAGAAAACCATAAACTCTTTGACGAAAACCAATACCTCCACACCCTTTTGAAGCACTCTTATAGGAATGCATTTCAACCGAAAATATTTCACCCATATCCAAGTTTTACACCCATCTATTTGGACCAATGTTTTAAGAGCCCCTTGAGGCTCGCCTCATGACGAGGCCAAAGGTTTACATCAAGATTGGCTTTAATAAACTTCATCGCTGATGTGTTCAACTTTGTTGGATTATATTTTTTTCCTAATCAATGGTGTGGACCAAGTTACACATTATATATAGTACATTTCCATAAATATTTTGTGCCATATTTATGAATTTTTTAAAAGATATATAGGAGAATATAATCATGATGCATTAAAATCTTTTATTCTTTTATAGTTTGCTAGCCATTTTATTTTGTATGTTATACATGTCACTTGACTCATTTGCGAAAGGCAAGGATGCACCGACTCTCCGAAAACCCCCCGAATCACGCGTCAAATACGTGTCGGACACGGATTCGCGTACGACACGCGTTGGACACGTATTGGACACGCGGTCAACGGTCAAAATTCGTTGACTGGGTCAGACACGGTCTGGACACGGTCCAGACACGGTCCAGACTTAGTCAAAATACGTTGACTCAAAATTTATTACATACCCGATCCCTTCCTCCCTCCTCCCACACAGCGACAGCATAAACCAAAATTCGAAAACCCTAAGGACTGAGAATCGATCGATTTCGACTACAAAATCGATCGATTAAGACTACAAGAATCGATCGATCGATCGATTTCGACTACAAGAAGTCAGAACAGGGATCATCGATCGATTTCGACTACAAGAATCGATCGATTTCTTTCGACAGAGAGGACTGAGGACTATAGAGAGCAAAGAATCGACAGAGAGGACTGAGGACTGAGGAATTCGGAGCAAAGAACCATGGCGTCCTCCTCGACACCAGGTACTTTCGATCGATCGATCGATTTCGTTTATTTTATTTTTTTTTCTGCTTTTCTGAATACTCTCAACTCTGTTACTGTTAGGTTCCTCATTCCTGTGATTTATTTCATGAATTCATCGACCCTTCATCGATCGATTGATCATCGAATCGATTTCTGTTTTTTTTTTTTTTTTCTCTGCTAATCTCTGCTTTTGCTGTTCCTTCCTCGTTCGATTTCTGTTTTTTTCTGTTTTTTTTGTTTTTGCTATTCGATTGCTGTTCGACCCTTCATGATTTGTTTTTTTTTTTTTTTTTTTTTTTTTTAACTGTGATTCCTGTTTTGCTGGGTTTTTTCTTTTCTTTTTCTTCAGTCTTCGTATATATGAAAGCATGAAATACTTCAATTACCTTACCCCATATTGAAATTGCACGTATTGACTGAAAGTGAAAACTGAAAACTAAATAAGAAATTAAAATTGGTTTTAGGCCAAGTAACTGGAGATGATCTTTGGAAGCATGTGATAAGATTAGGAAGACCAAATGAAGGTGGGGGAAACCTTAGATGGAAGTGTAACTATTGTCAGAAAGAATATACAGGCTCTCTTACTAGATTTGAATGAATGAATTTGAATGTATTATTGATATCATGATATGTTTGAATTTGATGAGTTACAAAAAATATATATTAAAAAATTAAGTTTGACCGTGTCGCCGAGTCGCCGAGTCCTATTTTTTTGAAAATTGCCGAGTCGCCGTGTCCGACACGACACACGTGTCCGTGTCCGTGCATCCTTGGCGAAAGGCTTACATCTTAGGCGACAATCCATTGAAATGCCTTACATCATGCCTCTGTGTTTTATAACCTTGGTCTTGACCTTCTCAAAGATCAACATCATCAAATGAGTTTTATAACCATCTATCTCGAATCTGGATCTTTCCGAAATTCACCGACCTATTTTTAAGGTTTTTCTCATCAACCTCCACAAAAATGCATGAGATGCTAAAATTTTCTCCTTGTAATTAAGGCCTGGAACCCTTTATCCTATCCATTAACAAACCCCATTAAATCCCTAACCATCTGCTTGCTTGAGGTTGAGGGCCATCGTCTAACATAACACATAACACACTAGCATGTCAGCTAAAGCAATCCTCATATAAGAATCCTTATGTAAGTGTAGGCCTACCGTTTTTAGATAGCATCATTCTTTTCAACAAAGCTAATCTCCTCCGATGGCCTTCTTCACTGGATTCTACAAATCTTTGGTTTGAATTTTGGCACCCAAAGAAGCCCCAAATAAAAAGAAGGCAAGGAACCACTCGACCCAATA
Source organism: Berberis vulgaris (assembly GCA_963556465.1). NCBI lineage: Eukaryota > Viridiplantae > Streptophyta > Magnoliopsida > Ranunculales > Berberidaceae > Berberis > Berberis vulgaris. Next base: position 31,745,683 of record OY747129.1, on the reverse strand, counting down.
CGTTAGCTCCTAGGGAGAATTAGTAACCCATGCCGTAACATCATAGACCAGACTTTTCAAAGAGACAAATAATTGATTTTAATACCAAACAAACACCAAAGAGTTCACGAATCTGCATCAAGTTAACAATGCAAGTCACATTGTTGTCCATAAAAATAAATAAAAATCAAGGGTTGTTCAAAATTTGGGTGTACATAATCTTGGAACCCCTAGCATTCACTTCAAAACCCGTTGTGCTTGTTTCCATTGCTCTCCAAACCATAATACTAAAAAACTTCAACCACCATTGTGAGCAAAATGATGAAAGTAGGTCACCGTGACAAATGCACCTTGAACTTTTTAAGTAACCAATGGGTGACTTTTCCCGCGAGAATAAAGGACTCAAATGATGAAAATCACATTGTAGTCCATCAAATTTTCACCAAATCCATTTCCTTGTATACTAGAAAAGATGAAATACCAATTGATGTGGTCATATGTTTCTCAAAGTCGGTCTTGCATAAAATCTTTGGAGAACCTTTCATGCTCTACTTGTTACAATCAAAACACCAGCAATCATGTGTCTTCCTTTCACAAGCGCGCATTGAATAGGAGCAACGATGCTCTCCAAAAAGATCCAAGCGTACATTGATTAAGAATGATGACACTCTCCATAAAGGATTTATATATCTTTGTAAGAGTACAAAGGATAGATAAGTAACTATGGATCTATAATCCTTGATTTCCCCCACAACCTCCTTAAAAATTAAAGTCATGAATGTATGAGTCAACAATCAAGAAAGGCTGAATTTTGCACCTCCTTGACCACCATCATAGCATCATCCTCAATGAACAAATGTTGGAAAGTCACTTTAATGAACAAATGTTGGAAAATCACTTCAATGAACAAATGTTGGAAAAACAAAACCCACATAGACCCAAAGCTTTGTTGCTACCACAAGAATGACACGTTCACAATTTCCTTAGGAGTAAAGTCCTCACTCCTCACCAAATTGTCTCCTCCAATGATATGGGATCGATCTGCAAACCTCCAAAGTAAGCCCTCCACTCTTTTGGCTCCTCATAAAGATCCATAAAGAAATCAAGAATATGAATGTGACTAGTGACCTTATCTTCCGATTAACTCAACAACTTAAATGAACCAAGAGAAGTCTCAGTATGAACAAAATAGTTCACCAAGCCATTATTATGGTTAGTTCTCAAGGTATATGGTGTACTAAAAAATTGTTTCATATTGTGTCTAGTTGCAGTTCTTTTGATGTTCCCATTTTTAATGTTAAATCTTTTATTTTGGTATTCAGATTGTTAAACTATCATTTACTCTGAAAACTAAAAGGATTTTCAACTCATTTTTGTCAACAGAAAAAGGGACATTTAAATCAAGAAAAAAACAATCAAACCAAATCCTCAAATGAAATGGTCATAAGCCATCTAAGAATTTTGGAAAACTTAATGGACTTGTGAACTGCTGATGCCTTTAGAGTTCTCTTCTTAGTTGGCATTGAACTTAATTAATAATTCTCACTATATTGATCCAATAGGAACCTTTTGAATGATATTGTAATTAGCAAAGAAAACATTCTAACACGTCAGAAACATAGACCTAGGAACTATTCGAGTTTCATGAAGAAAAATACCTTGAAATCTAGAGTCAAAAGCTTTTTTATTTAACAATGGCATACAAAGAGTAATACTCCCAGAAATACCTTGAAATCTAAAGTCAAAATCAAGAGTAACTATTCCCAAAACCAAACTTTGAGTAATAAAAATCAACTACTTACAATCGGATATAAACTAGTCACTGATTTATTCACATTTTTTCTCATAGAAACCCCCTAACTTTACTCACATACATGCTGACATTCAATTGTTAAGCAATTTACAAACACAAAATAAACAAGCATCATCATCAAAGCCCATTCCCGATACTCTCGGGTTCGGCTACACGTATTTTGGTTCTCCAAGCAATGCGGTCTTCCCACATATCCTCGCCTAATCCAAGCTCAAGATGCCTGCACTGCCTTCATCCAAGTTTTCAACGGTCGTCCCCTCCGTCTACACCCTCCACTAACTTGTCAATCAAGATATTTTCTAATTGGCGCTGTGCTTGGTCTCCTCCGCACGTAACCAAACTATGTCAAACGCATTTCTCTAATTTTGTCCTCTATAGGCCCTATACCTAAATATCTCTTAATGAATTTAAATAGAATTACAATAAACAAGTTGAAAACTCAATCACACATCATTAATTAGTAATGATAGGCTAGACTGTAGCTCACATGTTCTAAGATTGATTTAAAACGATATTCAACAGGAAATGCATCTAGAATATACAGAAATGATTCACAGACTAGTCAACTATTCCAAAGATAAAATAGTAAAGTGGTTATGGTTGTTCACTTACTCTAAACTTGTATCCTCCCTGTATCCATGAGTCACAACTTTAGTAACAACAGGTCTTCCAATTGTTAGTGTTCCTGTTTTATCAAACACAACTGCATTCACTGATACAAACTTTTCTAAGATGTCTCCACCAAGCAGAAGCAATCCTTTCCTTGCCCCAAGTGATGCTCCTACCTGCAAATCAAAATATCTAAACTAATTAATAGTAAGAATATGATATAAGAAGTACAAACCAATAAAAATAGACCAAAACAAAAACTCCATTGTAAAAGCATTACAAGCACAGCAGTCGGTGTTGCAAGGCCCAGTGCACATGGACAGGCTACAATCTGCATGAGAAAAATGCAAGTTTAACATACAAATAATACTGCACACAGAAAAGGAAAGACCTAGCTCATCCACTAGCAGCAAAACTTTGAAATGAACACGAGTCATTAACTGTAACTGTAAGGCAAAATACAATAGATATGTAATTCATACAAAGTCTTGATGATAAATATGTTCAAAAAATGATTATGTTCATGAAAATAATCAGGCTGGAACACAGATCAAAATAATGATAAATGTGGAGCACTTTGAACTCCGAATTAGAAAGATCAAAAAACAGATTACTGAAGTCCAAAAGTCACATTTACATTCAGATGGTCATGGCACACACAACCAAGCACCTGAAATCTAAAAATGGATATTATGTTGCACCACCTACTTATAGACTAGCCATGTCTTGACATAATCATTGACGATTCTAGGACTGCATTGCAGAAGTTCTTAGAGAACCACAATGGTTAATGTTACCAACCCTTTTACAATGACAGAGGCCCTGTAAACCTCAAAATACTCCTTAAAGACATTTCCTGGCATTTCCACAGGCTTGTCCCGTCTCGTCAATGGATAGCAAGCTTAGAATTTGTGTAACATCTCTATAAGAATGACCAGTGGGATAAATACCTTGCGCAACTCCAGTCACATTATCTCTAAAGTAGTGAGTTTTCATCCATCATAATGTGCTTGCCCCTCAGTTTCAAGAATCCCACCATCTCACCAGAAAGTGCATACCAGTATCAATTTTGTCGCAACCAATTTAATGCACCTAGGATCATTCAAATTCTTGTAATGAAACACCTCAATTTGAAGGATTGAACTGTATGTTCCAACTTGATGGAGAATGCTTGAATATAACCAGGGAAGTATGTCGCCGTCTTATTTAGAATTGATTGAATATCATAAAAGCAACTTTTATGTGTGTATTAAATAGGCATAGTCTGTTTTTGTAATCAGGTTTGTATTTTGGTTCCTTTGAAAGTCCTGTAATCTTCTCAATTGTATAGAATCATTCAAATTCTTGTAATGAAACACCTCAATTTGAAGGATTGAACTATATGTTCCAACTTGATGGAGAATGCTTGAATATAACCAGGGAAGGATGTCGCCGTCTTATTTAGAATTGCTTGAATATCATAAAAGCAACTTTTATGTGTATATTAAATAGGCATAGTCTGTTTTTGTAATCAGGTTTGTATTTTGGTTCCTTTGAAAGTCCTGTAATCTTCTCAATTGTATAGGGGCTTGCTCTGATTAATATATTTTCTCTGTTTGTTTGGCTACATGTATAAGGCTTCTCTACGTAGTTTCTATGGATAAATTGAATAATCAAGTAACAAATTACTCATTGTTTTCACGTGAAAAAAGAGTACCAAAAAACATACTTATTGAGTTATTGGTGAGGTCAAAAAGGCCGGTAAAGCCCAAGTCAGACTCAATCCAAGACAACAGGTAGATGCCACTATGCCATTCCAAAGTCTAAGAGATATTAAAATCATGCCACCAGAAGAAGAAACTCAATTAAGAAACATAAAGATTCCCTGCATCTTACCAAAACACTGCAGGATAGTTGCAAGGCCATGGATAGAGTACTTCCTTGCTGAAAAGCCACTGGAAAAATTTGACTGCCAAAAAGGCTCCAGAACATGAACGTGGGGAAAAACGAGAACACCGCATTCTTATCCCACTTCCACACTCATCTAGATCCTTCCTTAAGGACATGGACAATTTATAAGGATGAGCGAACTGGCTGCCCCAAAACATTAAGATCACTTCAAAAATTAAGGTTTCACTCTGCTCTCCACATCCATACCAAACATTAACCATCGTCTCCGGCAAATCTCACTGTAAAGAGTTCAGAAATTGGCTTTTCAAAGGAAACTCTCACACCCACCTCATCCAAAACCTCAATTATCTCCTAGAAAAAATGGTGCTCCCACCTAAAATCATCCTTATACTAGACATTCTTCTCCAAAGACTCCCACTGTAAGGGCTAGTCTACAATCCAATCCTTCCTCCTTCTCCCATATCATACTTCTTGTTTGTTAAACTTTCCTACTAACTTTCTCAAAATCCCCACTGGCTGACAGGATGATCCTTCACTTCGATTCTGCACAAGACTTCATGGTGGAGTAGGTGCTATCGAAAGATATTATGACGCTCAAGTTAATACTTATTATGTCAACCACTAAAAAATGAGACCCATCTATCTGTGGGGGTCTCCCCCTAGTTATCAGACAGTTCCAAATGTCCCCATCTGCATTTAATGTTTTCGTTGCCCTGACATGCAATTTGATAATGCTTTCTACTGATCCGATCTTGTTCTCCAATGGGAGGTAGGTTTTCTAACCATAAAATTTTCAAAAATTCTTTTGGCCACCTTTCAATCGAGGAAAAGATAAGGATTCAATATTTTGATTGCATACACACAATCGCCAAAGATCTATATACCCCCCTCTTCTTTAGATTATCTCTGTTAAGTCTTTCCCATACTGTTAATCCACATAAGAAAACACGCTCGATGAGGTATTTCCTAGTCCAGATCTTTTTGTACGTGACTGCAGTGTTGCAATCCGGAAAGAAGTCAGACCTATGAAGATGCTGGTACAAAGATTTGGCAGTGATTGCATCATCTCCATTTTGCCACACCCATCCTTCACCTCCCTCAACAAGTGCATAAGACCAGAGAGTGTCTAGCATGTGTGTTAGGAGTTGTTGCAATTCATTAATCCTTCCCCTCAGGTGCAGAAACTGCAGATGCTATTTACATGTCACTACAAGACATAAAATCGTAAATCAGACTTGTTTTCGTGGTTGAATTGTAGGTACTCCAATTTGAATGGTCTATTAGAGAGCCATATGTCATCCCCGAATAACACGTTCTGAATAATAACCACTTTAAATGATATATTTGTCTGGAACTGAGTTTTAGTATTCATGATGCGTCTCCAAGTACCAACCCATCTTCATATCTAGCTGTTATTATGTTCTCCAAAGTGTTTGATGCTAATTGCCAAAGCACCACACTTGCCAAGGAGTGACATTGTCTGTGACTACTTTTTCTTATCCAAATAGATTTACAAACTGTATCACAATGGATGACATGATACTTCTTCTCAGGCGTGGTCCCCCAAAGAACAACTCTCCTTACCTTGGTCAAGAGTCAACATTTCCAAGGGGCTAATCTCTTGTCGACCCTATCAAGAACTTTTCCCCGAGCATACTTGGATTATCCAAGGTCGACATTACAACGAAGTATCTATAAGGGGACTTAGCAAATGGAAAACCAAGGATGTTGGCAAACATTGCTAAATTCCTGATTTACGACCTCGTATCACTGACAATTCAGGAAATTGCATGAAAACCCCAAAATTATTTCAAACCAAATGACAATATTCTCAAAATCCTTACTTGGTCCTCTTGCGCTTTCAAAAGAACAACCGAATCATCAGCATATTGAAGTATCGTGACAAAAGGAAGGACAGCAGCAAATGTAAGTCCAAAAATCAAACCAGCAAATTCATCCCTTGGGACCATTTGCATCAAGCCCTCTGCATCAATAAGGAGGGGTAGAGGTCTCCCTGCCTAATTCCGGGCATGCTTGTGAAAAAAAGCCCTGAGAGACGCCATTGATAATCACAGAAAATAAACAGTAGATAGACAAGTTTGATCCATGTTCTTCACATCAATGTGAAACCCATTTTAATAATAATAACACAAAATCTAAGTAATATCGGCTGAAAATAAACCCTAATAACACCAACTTAATGGTAAACTGTAAACTATTCCCTACTCGAGTCATCCACATCCCCTGTGGTATGAATGCCTAGCTAATCATAAAAGCACCAACTCCTTCATGTTGTTTGCATAGAAAAGTTTTACACAATTTTCTCGTTATTGTATACATCTGATGTTTCTAAAGAAATGAGGTTTTATCTTGTCAAAAAAAAAAAAAAAAAGGCATGCCAAATACAAACACACAGCAAACTCTGGGGATAAATACCATGAGAAGGCCTTAACTGGCAATGAGAAATAAAGTTTGGGTGATCAAATGTAATCCATTAGTTTTTTACATCAATTAAAAGGTATAAAAATGGACTTCCAGCACGTGTACGAATGCATGCTCATAAAAGCAATACCTATCATCTCTCTAATCAAAAAAATATGTATGATTTGGATCTTTGCAATGGAAGTGTATTCCCTTCCCTTAGGTATGATTTCAGAACTTCAAATAGATTGTAACGTGCACCAGGCGGTCGACTAGGCGCGCCTGAGGCCCGCCTCAAGGCATTTTTACAAAATTTCGCCTCAAGATGAGGTAATGCAGTGCAATAAAATCAGGCATTTGCCTTTTTGCGCCTAGCGCCTCAAGTGTGAGGTGGCGCCTAATTGTTTTTTACATGGTTATTTTATCATCTCTATTTTTACATGCTTATAAGTTAGTTTAGTTAGCTTCCTTTAAAGATAAAAGTCTAAAGCCCACTCTTTGCCGTTAGATTTAGGGCTTAAATTGCTTGTCAAATAAAACCTTATTGGCGTCAAGGGTTGAAAGAGACATGACTCCAAATCTTTTCTCCTTCCATCAAATCCTCAAAACCTAGGTGCTAACAAGGGTTAACAATGGTTAAAAAAATGTTTTCCTTGTTTTCTTCTCCTTTATGCTCCACTTCTTCCCCTCTCATTTCTTGAGAAGTTTGAGAACTAGGCTCCTTACATTTTGATATTTTTTTTGCCCGTTTCTTTTTGTGTATGATTTAGTGGATTCTATGTAATGTGCAATTTTAATTTTTTACTTGTTTGTTTGTTTTTATTATGACAAATGCATCCTAGTATGCTACTATTGATTAGGAAAAAAATTTAAAATGTATTGATTAAGGATTATGCATGCTAGTATGCTAACTATTGATTTATTAAGAAAAGAAATCCAAAAATAAGCTAAGTGCCCAATATGTCACTGATGCACACGCCTCGCGCCCCAGGCGTTTTCAACCATGTGTGCCTCGCCTTCGCCTTAACTACATTGACATGCACAATTTCCTTAAGCTACTTGTAAGATTAGATGTGGATTACAAAGTTAGTATATACACACTTAATCAGAAATATTTACTCATGTATAATTTATGCACCGGTAAAGCTCCCTCATAGCACTACACAAGCCAATTTAATATTCAGAAAAGATAACAGTCTCACCACCTGGCCAACCGGAGCTTCCCCACTCTGTGCTTCACCCACCAGACGAACAATATCTGCCATAACAGTCTCACCACCTGGCCTTTTTACTTCAACAGTAAGCGTGCCATTTAAATTTATGCTTCCAGCTGTAACTTCAGCCTGGCACAAAGACGAATAATGTCAGTTTAGTACTTGCAGAAATAATTTTTTATTTATAAAGATGGGAAATTTTTTCATAGACCTTTCAGGTTTCAAGTAAAACAAAAATGCAGACAGCTACAACATTTCAGACATGACTCATAAGCCATGCACCTATAGGTTTCTCAATTGAAAAAACCATACCCCTGGTAATTTTGTAACAGGCAGTGGCTCCCCAGTAAAACTTGATTCATCAACCGTGCTTCTACCAGCTCTTACGGTTCCATCTGCAGGAACACGGTCCTAAACAATAAAAGAGCATTTCCTTGAAAATTTACACAACTCAAGTTAGCAAGCCACACAAAAAAGAAATTAGATAATTAAGGAAAATATAAGTTAAACAAAAACAAGAATTTGTAAGTATACCGTGATCCTTCAATCTTAATTAGAAAAATAAATAAAATAATATATAAATTGAATAAAATTTTTAACATACTAGATGAGAAAGCACAAATCTTGACTCCTAAATCACAAATGAAAGAATAGCACATTAAGTTCGAAACTTTATTGGTTAAATGTCATGAATCCGGGATACTGAAGCAGAAGTAAAATATGGAGAGTACACCTAATAATTTTGACTTCTTGTTCTTTTTATTTTATTTTTTTTCAAAAAGCAGAAAATTGTAGACCAAAGAAAACACACAAAATGTTTTGTACTTACTCCAGGTAGTACAACAATTTCCAACAGAGAAGCTGTTGCACGAAACGTCAACAATTGAGCGAGAGTCCCCTCCATCACCACTCACAATAAGCCGAGCTTTTGATGGTAGGATACTAAGTAGTCCTGTCATACCACTACTAGCTTTCAGTTTGGCTTTTTGTTCAAGATTTCTCCCTAACAAGACAAATGCTATTAACATAATTGGTTCTTCGAAGAATGCCTTCCAACCCTGCATGTGAATAGGCCATTTATAAATTTCATCCCAAATGTTAAGTACAGCCATCATCTTGCATTAACTCCAAATTTCAATTATACTGATGGACCTCAGAACTTCAAGTTCTACCAAAACATGCTACCTGTGAACACAAAACCAACGTATTCAAACTCTACAAGACACTTTAACCCTAACAAAAGAAACGCTACAGAGGTACAAATTGAATAAATGACTTAATGAGCCAATACCAAGTTTTAGAAAGAATATATCAATGGTGGTGATAAAAACTTGATACACTTTTAGTTTCCCATTGGCAGAAGAAAAGAATATGCACATTCCACATGAACTCATTTATGACTTGTGAGACATTAGACTTGAATTTTGAACAACTATATCTCAATCCAAATTGCAACAATAATAGACGAGAAACTCAAAAATAAAATAAAAATATATAATTTTCACAGGCACTTATGACTTATGCATGCAGGATAGGGTGGGTTAGAGCTTCAGATAATGCACATGGTGTACGCATAGCAGTTTTTACTAAGTAGGTTAATAAGGAAAATTCCATGTCCCAAATGTGCAAGTAAGGCCAAAATTCGTGGATTCTAGCTAAATGGTATATTTCTTCCAACAGTCAAAACACATACCAGTTTTGGAACCAAAGCAGCTATTGAACTGACACAAAATGATGATAGAGCTCCAAGGCCAACTAAGGTATTCATATTTGGCACCCCCCTCAAAAGACTTTTCAGACCTTCAACAATAAGTTGGCGTCCAGGACCAAGTAATGTAACTAGACACAACAAAAGGTGAAATCCCGTTGAGTGCAACTGTTACGATCCTTGTTATGGACCTTCCCCTCCTGGACAGCTCGGGCTTTTGGGAGAGTTGGTTGGTTCATAACAATTGGTATCAGAGCATTGATCCAAAATGATAGGAAAATCAGTAAATCAGGTAAACACTGCTAATGTGACAACAAGATTTGAATTGTTAGAAGGATTGGTTGAAACAGTGCAGCAGGAAAATGTTTCGATCAAGGGAGATCTTAATACTATTGTGTAGAAATTAGAACATTTAACAAAGTTGTATGAGGAATCTTCAAAGATGACTCGTTCGTCGGATCATCATAAGGAAAACAAAGGTATGATTTTAAGACCTAAAGCATCTATGATGGAAGAAAGAGGTGGTACTCATGGCCACAGATCGGAAAACAGATTTCGAAGATTAGAAATGCCAATTTTTTATGGGATTAATCCGGATGGATGGATATTGAAAGCGGAGCGTTTTTTTCAATTACAACAATACACTAATGAAGAGAGGCTGGAGGCTGCGGTAATAGGGTTTGAAGGGGATGCATTGATATGGTATCAATGGGAACACAAACGGAGACTGATCTTGTTATGGGAGGAATTAAAAAAATTGCTTTTGTTACAATTCCGAACAACAGCCGATGGAACTTTATATGAGCAATTTTTGGCACTCAAACAAGAAGGGAGTGTCTCAATGTTATGTCGATATCATTAAGGATATGTATGAAGGGGTTGTAACAAGTGTTCGCTCAGTAGGTGGGATGTCTAGTGAATTTCCAGTGACAGTAGGACTACATCAAGGGTCGGCGTTAAGTCCATATCTCTTTGCTTTGGTCATGGATGAGTTGACGAGACATCTGCAAGAAGATGTACCTTGGTGCATGTTATTTGCAGATGATATTGTCTTGATGGATGAGACTAGTGCAGGTTTAGGTCAGAAATTAGTTAAGTGGCAGGAGGCTTTAGAGAGTAAAGGTTTTAGAATTAGTCGTTCGAAGACGGAGTATCTAGTGTGCAACTTTGGGTGTGAACCAAGAGGGAGAAGTAATGCAATTGAGATCGAAGGTGTCGAGGTCCCGGAGTGTGAGGCTTTTCGATACCTAGGGTCTATAATTCAAAAGAATGAGGCTATTGGAGCAGATGTAGACCACAGGATTAAAGCTGGTTGGTCGAAATGGCGAATGGCGTCAGGAGTATTGTGCAATAGAAGGATGCCTGCAAGGCTAAAAGGGAAATGCTATAAGACAATTGTTCGACCAGCCATGCTATACGGTTCAGAATGTTGGGCTACTACGGGACAACATACGCATAGGATGGCAGTAGCAGAAATGCGTATGTTAAGGTGGATGTGTGGTAAAACTCGTAAGGATAAAATTAGAAATGAAAGAATTAGGAGACACTTAGGTGTAGCGCCCATAGAGAAAAAAAATTAGAGAAAGACGTTTAACTTGGTTTGGTCATGTGCGGAGGAGACCAAGCACGGCGCCAATTCGAAAATGTTTAGATTGGCAAGTTAATGGAGGGTGTAGACGGAGGGGACGACCGTTGAAAACTTTGATGAAGACGGTGAATGAAGATATCATTGAGCTTGGATTAGGTGAGGAAATGTGGGAAGATCGCATTGCTTGGAGAACCAAAATTCATGTAGCCGACCCCGAAAATCTCGGGAATGGGCTTTGATGATGATGATGATGATGAAACAAGAAGGGAGTGTAAATGATTATCGACGCAAATTCATTAACCTCGCATCTCCGTTAGATCATCTGTCAGAGGAGATTTACTTGAGCAAATTTGTTAATGGGTTGAAGCCACAAATTAGAGCTGAAATCCGGATTATGGAACCGCAATCGTTGGGCCGGGCTATGATTTTAGCCCAACGCATAGAGGAAAAACACCAACTGTTGGGTTTTAATAGGGGAGGGTTCGGCCCAAGCCCAAGCCCATTTTCGGGACGAATTAGGGCTCAAGAACATCCCAAATCCTTTGAAACAGAGAAGCCATCGCTAAATGGAGGAGATTCCATCGCAAGAAGAGGAGAAACCGATTGGGGAAAAAGGGGTTTTCGAAGGCTCAGTGAAGAGGAATTAAGGCAGAAACGAGAGAAGGGATTGTGTTTTCTATGCGACGAGAAATTTGGGCCAGGTCATCGATGTAAGAGGAAGGAACTCAACGTATTGATCTCTCAAGAGGAGGAGATCTTGGAGGAAGAAGATGGCGAGAATGATGATGATCAGGGGGTTGAATTGGAAGCAGCTGAGGTAGATGGTAGAGTGGAGATCTCCCTGAATTCGGTGGTGGGTTGGACTGCACCCAAAACTTTGCGGCTCAAAGGGCAGATCGAGGATCAGGAAGTGGTTGTCCTGGTGGATAGCGGGGCAACGCACAATTTTATTACCAGTAGCTTGGTGGCGAAGCTTGGGTTGAAGATAACTCCGACCGGTTCTTATGGGGTGACTATGGGGACTGGAGAAACAGTGAAGGGACAAGGGCTGTGTAAGTCAGTAACGCTGAAACTTTCAGAGATCGTGGTCGAGGAGGAATTTTTACCATTGAATCTGGGAAGCTCAGACGTTATTCTGGGAATCAAGTGGCTGGCAACTCTGGGGGTAACTCACACAAATTGGAAGTCCCAAATCATGAGGTTCGAAATTGGGGGATTCACCAAAACTCTAAGAGGAGATCCAACCTTGGGGAGATCCTTGGTGTCTCTAAGAGCAATGTGGAAGTCTATTTGCCAGGAAAAACAGGGGATATTGATTGAATTGGGCACCATAGATGATTCTAGTGAAGATAACAGTGTTTGCAGGGAAGAAATTGGTAAGGTTTTGGAGAAATTTCAGTTAGTGATTGGTATCAGAGCCAAACCCCACATCCAAGGTTCGAATCCCGGCAGGGGTGACCTATAGGCTGGATTAAAATAATTTAGCATTATGTATGGGCATAGTTAGTGCTAAGTTGTTGAATACTGGTAGTTGAGAGAAGACTCACTGGGCCAGTGTCGATAGAGTGGGCCGACGAGGACGTCGGCTTTGGAAACGTGGGGCAATGTTACGATCCTTGTTATGGACCTTCCCCTTCTGGACAGCTCGGGCTTTTGGGAGAGTTGGTTGGTTCATAACAGCAACGCATGGATCCATGGAGCATTAACTCCAACAAAATGAGAGAGATGACCAACCAGGCATACAACACAGAGGGCCCAGGAGACAGCAAGCTCCCTACCTGTCACAATTGGTGAAAGCAACTGCTTAAAGTACTCAACCATTACATGTTGGAATGCTCATCAATAATGACACCCATCATTAGGAGATAGCAAGATGTTGTACCACTTTCTTTTAAGTGATTATGCTTTTCATCCATTTTCTTTTCAAAAACTCTGAAGAAACTATCCCTTGCAATCTGCACATTAGGAAGAAGCACATATACATGTCAATCCATGTGTTCTAAAGTTGATTACGTGACAGTCCAAAAGTAAGAATAGAAACACAGAAGTATCAACCTTAGAAAAAAAAAATTAACAACAAACTGAAGTAGGGAAACAATATTGCTTCTTATTTTAACAACAGAAAAATAACAAGCACCCTAGACCTTCGGAGAAAAATAGATTTTCAGAGCGACGTGTTTTCTTCAAAATTCCTCCTCTTTAAACAACAAACTGAGGGAGACTATGTGAAACAAACAGAAGTAGATCTATGAGCAAAAGAAAAGATACAGTTAACAACAAGGATACAGCTCTGAACCTAAGCACTGTAATTATAAAATTGAAAGCTGTCAAAAGAAAAGATAGATTTGAATGTTTCGTGACATGGACTGTTTTCTAGACCATTACAGTTAACAACATACGTTGTATCCAAAAGAATGCACCCATCCTATAAAATATGTCTGAGAAATACAACTGCACTTTAATAGCTTCATGCATGCAAGAATTAAGAGTGATAGAGACAGAGTTCATCAAGTTGAAACATGTTTGCAACATGAAACCAAAAGTTCCTAATTCCCGAGAGAAGAAAAAATGCAAGGATAACTATACTTTTGGCTGGTCCACTATAAGCCGTCAATTGAGAATCATAAAATGTCCCCTCAATTGCACCAGATTTTACCAGAGAATCCGGGCAATGCACTTACATCAATGATACCAACTCACAAGTATGCCTTCTAAGTAGATTAGAGGCAGTCAAGAAGCTAAATCTTAGGTTCATGCACAGTATATCATTGTTTAGATATAAGCTATATAACAAGGGCAGTCCACTTTCAAAAGGTGTCGGATATCTATTGGATACTCTGACACTTGGATACTCGATAGACACTACAAAACAGACACTTCATGCTTACATCATCAACTTTTCCCATATATTTCAAAGGTTTTAAACGTTGACCCATGTTATCACTATAGTATGACAAGGTAGCCATACATATGTGGCAATATCGATACACAACATGACTAATAACATGAAGATGGTAGCTGTAAAAATAAATAATACTGAACTTTACTGGTTTGTCCCCTTACTGGTGATTTTTTAGCCAACGTGTTTGACACACGTACCAGTGTCATTGTTACATAAAGCTATGTGTTCAAGCATATGAAGCTTTGCCCACAGCCAAATTTATTTATGTTTCAAAGGGTTTCCTAGTAGTAGAGGACTTGTCACTTTTTTCACCTGATTCTGTTTGCCAATATCTAATGATTTCATATAACAATTACATCTCCTTGGCAACAAAATCCATTATATTTACTTTTCTTTATATTTACATCTCCTTGGCAACAAAATATATTATATTTACTTTTCTCTTCTTTTTTTTAACATGGGAAAAGTAAGAATTTGGTTAAGGAAGAAAGAAAGACACCCAATAGTGAGTGAGAGTCTCACATAAAGAAAGGGAAAAAGAAAACAGCACATGAACGAATACAAGATTATACACATCAAGCATAAAGTTGTAAAAGGAAATATTCCTCGGGTAATTGCAAGAGTTCCACCATCTCCAAAGAGCTGCCTCCCCCACTTGAATTTGTGGTCAAAGATACAAAAGTTCCTTTCCTTCCATATACACCACACAATGGTATGAGGACTACATTTCCAAAGCTATTCTCTCGGTACCCTTTAACCCTTACACTTCCAAAGCCATTCTTCCAAAGAACTTCAATAATTAAACCAGATTCCAAAAAAGTAAGTACCAAAAGCACCACATCAGTTTTAAGACTTGAGTTTATAGATGAGGAAACAGGAAAGAACAAGTCAAGTCTTCACTACTATAATTTGGGGAGCTCTGAACAAGAGAGAGAGAGAGAGTTGATTACTGAAATGAAGGCCTAGAAGAAGAAGAAAAGAAAAAGCAAGAATGACTTAGATGCACATACTATAGTGTTGGAAAGTGAAAATCTTACATCTCTTCTACATGAGCTTTTAAAATAACAAAATTTGCAACTATAGCAAAACCATGCTAATATGAAAACACCCAAAGTACAGCAGCAGAGAATACTCGTAAAATACAGCAGCACAATTGTTAAACCATGCTGCGATAACAAAGCATAAAAGAAGTCTAAAGATTTTCCAATAACTGAAAATGGGAATTACTGAATAGGTATCACCATTCACTTATTCACATATCAAATCTGCCACAATACCTCCTGAATTTCTAAGAAGACCAAATGAAAAACATCTCAAGATCATACAACACTTATTTGAAAGAAAGAACTTCAAGCAAATGCCTCTCGAATCAAATGCACAAATTCCACTGGTCCTGATCCACCTATTAATAGAGAAACTTGGTTAGACTACTTCTGAATCCATGATTTCATATAGAAGTCAGTGGAAACTTGATGAATATGTTACTCAAATTAACAAGGTTTTTTTTTATTTTTAAATGGAGAACCAATAAACATACCATAGACGTAGAGATGCCCCTTCATCAAAGCCATTTGCGTCACTAAGTTATGGTGGAACTTTTCCTTCAACGGCTCCATGACCTGCCAATTACCCACCAAGTCTCGTGAATCATTATGAACCTGAATGCATTGTAATTCCAATTTCCGATTTAGATAATAGAAGAAGTAGCAGGTGTAGCTCCAATCTCCCAAGTCATTACTTCGGAAAAGGGGAATTAGAATTGGGGCTCTAAAAATTATACCTGGTAAATGTTAAAACTCTGTTGAAACTGAAGAGAAGCTTTGACTACTAGGTAGACAAAATGGAACTCCATAAGAAGAAATACATGATGAGTTAAGCCCCTCCAAATAGGAATACTGGTCACCACATAATAAGTCTCAGATTATACAAGTCCCTTGAATGTTTCTTCCAATTGATCCCACACACACCACTGCCATCCCCTATTTTAAACTAGGTAGTCTTCATTCTAAAAGTCATAGTGGAAGAGGAACGCAATCAAAATAACCCAATGTAATTCCCCTACTCCGTTATATCCGAATAAACTATCCTTGGTTACTCTTGATCAAATCGAAAATCATAAGGGCCTTTCAAAAAATTGAATTGGAATTTAAATCATGAATCAGAAGATTCAAATTATTACATAAAAGTATAAATTTCAGATTTCATTTGCTACATCCTATCCTAAATCTAATCTTTTAAATTAACATCCATGATTTTATTCCACACAGATTAGTCTAAGGCCTTAACTTGAATTGGTCCAAGTCTCGTTAATGTCTACTTGCATTTAGAGTTGGTCCAACAGGGCCTTAGTAAATAACTTGAGTTTGCTACCTTAAAAGCCATAATAATAGGGTTTTCAACTCTTTCATGAGTGTGAAAGTAAATAAAAACTGAAAACATAACCCGCACCACACAAACAAGAATGGAGAGCCTTCTTCTTCAATCTAGGAAAGTAATCTTCTTCTTCCCTTTGCTTTTCCCTTTCTCCCTCCTTTTCTTCTTTCCTCATTGATTTATTGATAGAAAATCTCAGTTCCATGATTAAAGCTTCAAATCGAGTCGCACAATTCAGCTGAAATACGATACAAGGTAGTGATTCAAGTCGCAAGGGGTACTATCCAACTTAAATAACAAATCAAATCGTAGTTTGGGCAATTTTAACAACACTGCTGCTGATGGGTATGAAACCATATTGCTAAACCTAGGAACACAGTTGCACTAATGCTATTAAACATATTTATGATGACCGCCAAGAAAGTAGCCTAGTGGAATCTCTCTATCTATGAGAATAATAATAATAATAATAATAATAATAATAATAATAATAATAATAATAATAATAATAATAATATAATCATGATGATGATGACTACTAATAGTACAATCAGTTTTATGCACACACTTTGTATCTTGGCAACGCTAGCTTAAACCCCCACACTAAGATATCTAAGATCAGTTATGGCAAGTTAAAAATGTCAACAGACATGTCTCCACGTATTAGAATAAAGATTTTAGTAATGTCTAATATAAAAAGAAGATCAAAATAAAGAGGACAAGACTACAAGCACAAAAAAAATTGATAATAATAACTCAAGGATACCAACTAGGTTGACACCCAAGAGAGGCTCTAATCATGTGCATAACTTGAAGACTGCTCAGTTTCAATCTGACATACCACTTTTTGGCTGCATCTTGAGTGCAGTCAGAAATGGGAGGAAAAGCAAGGTTCTCATCTCCTATTCACTAAAAGGTCCACAACCATGTTTGCTTCCCTTATAAACATTCGGTTCCCATCATTGCAGGCTATCTAACCCAGTTGTAGCGTATTATTCTTTTATTTAATATATTTTATGTTTACCAAGCCAAAGAAAATAGTTCAATCTAACCCTGCCACATTGAGAAGACTTCATAGTTTATAATGATAATGATATTCCATTTTCCACGTAGATGACATGCCTTGAGCTCATAACCTCTTCGGCTCCATTGGGTATCATGTAAATGAATGCAAATGCATTTGTTTAATAGTTGCTACAACTCATTTATTTATTTAATAAAGTTAGTCTAATGCGGACAAATATCATGGAATTAATTCGCAGAAACCAACTCAATAGTCACACCATTAACCACCATTTCAACTCCACAACCACTCCATCGCAAGCACCGTTCCACAACCACCGCCACCACCTTCACAACCACTACTACCACAACCACCATAGCATAACCACCACTACCATAACCACCTTCACAGCACAACCACAACCAACAATGCCACTAGAACCATCACCTTCACAGCACCATTGCCATCACCACCACCATTTTCACAGCCACGCCACCACCATTAACTTGATGTAATTATATACATACACATACACACATATATATGAATGACTTTATGAAATAAGAGCTTGGAGAGCAAAAGTTTAGAACCATGCTGATCAAGAGGGAGGGCACTCTATTATAAGCCAATTTTCGATTACCACCTAAAATGCTCCGGAAGGCGCCATAACGATAGATGTAAAAATGACCAGAGTAATCCAACGGTTTCAACAGAAGGGATTCCTATAGACGGGTATGCAAGGGAAAATAAAGCTAGGTCATAATCCATCCTGCCACCCCGAGTAATCGATAAAGATCAGTAGCCTTTGTTCGATTTACTAGCTTATTATGGCCCACATCGGAACATCAAGAATCTCATACAGTTTATCCAAAGATAGATTTTTAATGCACTTTGCCGAGCAATCGCAACGCTTATCGGGATGTCACCAACCAAGAGATGTTCCCAGGAGCTTTCCCAGCGAAGTGCAACGTTACCTAAAAAGTATTAACCAGTGTTCTAAAAAGCGCTAGGCGCTGGGCGGGCGGCGAACAGGTGCCTAGCGCCCATGGGCATAGGCGGGTGCCTAGGCGGTCTTAGGTTTTGTATTATAACTTTAATAATTTACAAAAGTTAAGCATAATACCTTATCAATTACATCCAATTTAATGCCAAGATACATATACAAAATTTAAAAACATGAAAAATTAACAATCATGAACAAAATTTATTAAAACTCAAATGACTGAAGTTGGTCATGATAGGTACTTTATATAAATTGAATTTGTGGACAAATATCCAAACCTACTCTTTTACTTTTCTTCAAATTGCATGAATAACCTCAGTCATGTTTGATAAAATCTACATTAGTAAAATTAGTACCGACAGATCCTTTGAGAATTCCATTAAGTAATCATCATTTGCTACAATTAGACATATACTAAATAAAAAACAATTAAATAGTTTATTTCTAAAAAAGAGGAAAGAAAAATAAAATAAGAATACAATCAGCCTTAAAAAAAAAAAAAAAAATCGCCCAGACTGCCCAGAACCCGCCCAGCCATTAATCTGGGCGGTTTTCTACCTTCTAGCGCCTAGGCCGATTTTTAGAACACCGGTATTAACCAAGTGATTCAAACAATTCACTCATCTCCACCATTTCAAAACAGGCAAGAAGGTCAGCGAGGATAATAAGTATACATATAAGGCAAGGGAAACCAGTCCACTGGTTAGTTCCTACGCGTGTAAAGGATACCTCGCGGCGTTAAGGTATTCCATGTTCTATTGGGATATTCTCTCCGCTCTGCAGCTTACTGATCAGAGCGACCAAATCTTGATTTTTTCATATATAAAAGTAACCAATGTATCTCCTTCTGGAAATATTGCCCCATATATATATATTTGCAAGCACGTGAATCTTAGAGTGCAAGGTCAACCCCACAGAATTATCAATTGAACTAAAAAATTTAAACCAAATTACAACAAATGAACACAATGATCAAAATTCATAGTTTTGGATTTTGAAGTTGGAAATTTTGACGAAACGAAACTTAGCAAAAAAAAATATTAGATGAAACTAATTCAATTAAAAAAATCGTTAGGACTTTGGATTCTTGTCACTCACTCAGTTTCCAAAAACCTTTCCCCTTTTTTACTCAAAACTGTTGAATTCAATCCTAGGTTTTGAAAATTCTTTCTTTAAAACTCAATTGATGCCTCTAAAGCAGTAATTTTCAAGCAATATCTACTAACTATACTCCATCAAAGACATTAATAACATATCTAACCAAAAGTGCAAATACTCAAGACACAATTACTTAAATCATCGAAAACACATCCAAAACCTCCACCACCACCACTACCACAACCACCATAGCATAACCACCACCTCCACAGTATCGCCAACGCCGCTACCGTAGCATAACCACCTCGACCACCACTATCTCAGAACCACCACCATGCCATTGGCACCATAGTGTAACCAACATTACCATGCCACAATCGCCACCACTAATACCACCACCACCAACATTATACTATACCATATATATATACACCAAATACTCATTGAACCTTGCATTGATTTACTTCAAATACTACCAAGTGCTATAAAGCATTCAAATACTACCAAGTGCTATAAAGCAGTAAATTGAAAAGTATGCAAATGTTTTACTTTGCGGAATGCACTATGTTTTATAGTGTACCAAGCGACGCCTTAGTTGCAATGTAACACATATACTAATCAAAATAGGACTAAGCCCCAAAATTGATTGAAGATATCCTTCAATAAATAAAATCAAATACATGAAACAGAAGGAAATCATCAAAATATTTTTTTAAATGATGATAAAATCAAAAGGTATCTCTCTCTTTCTCTTTTTCTCTCTTTATACTCAAAAATTTCGGTGTGATTGCTACCCTTACATTTTTCCGTTGGTGAGAATTTGGGATCATTAATGGACTTATATCCATTTAACGTTCCTCTAATGCATTGTATTTTTCCAAGATTTTTTCCATTTTCAATTCATAATTAGGAAAGAAGCATACATTTGGCAATTAATTTTGAATGAGAACTAAAGAAAACACACATTTAAGGGTGAATAACAAATGCCTAAAGAAGCAAATAATAGCTCACGAAACCCTCACCTCGAGGGTTTGATTTAAATCCACGGTTGCTCAAATGTTTGGCTAGTGTTTCGCCTAACTGTTGTTGCCAGTTCTGTATGGACTTCGCTTCAGCTACAGGCCATATGATTGCTGTCTCTGTTGCAAGATTGACACTGGCGGAAGATACCTGAGGCTGTTATAAATCTAACGAGTCACTCATAGGGATAAAATTGATATACAGGAAACAGCATGGGAAACACATTGAAGCTTGCTCACTGATATATAAAACTACTATAGAAAAGGAATAAATACTCAACTATACAAAATATATTGAATTCTTATCTTCAGGAAGCCAGCACATTGATAAAATTCTTAAGAGGATGTGAAAGGAGGCTTTCAAGCAAGGACAAATTACGAGGTGAAATATCAAGAATACTTTCTTTTGGAGAATTTTAAGTACCACTTCATTTTGAAATTGCTTTATGTTCATATTTCCTCTTTATCATTGTCTTTTTCTCTTTGAATTATTTTTCACCATCCGACTTTAGTTTCAATTGAAGTGAAAAATGCGTGACAAGTCAGTGTGTTTTGAAAGAGATAGAGTGCAATGCTCATAAATTTACTTAGGGCCATTAGAATAATCTCTAGCATAGGCAATTGGCTTTGGTATCATAACTAATTGCAGCGGTAATATCCATATGGAGAGAGTGTAATGCTCATATTTCTAAGGGAAAGAGCAAAGACACAAGCCAGATGATGTTGGGGGGTATTAAAGCGCAGTACGGTTCAAGGGTATTATATGAGATGTAACGATATATATTTCTTTAAAGGTAATAATTTTTGTTATCAGAATTGCTTTGTACATTCTAGTATTCTACAAGAGATGCCCTATATGAAGTTGCTTCACAAGTCTATCCGGATTTGCATACAAAGATTCAAAATACATTGCTTTAAATGTTGAAATGCAACCACATAAAGTAATCATCACATCCATCACCACTACTCCAACCTTCGAAGCTTTGACCGTCCAGCAAAAAGCGGGGAAAAATCATCAACAAACTAAACATTCCAATAAAATCATCCACTAACTAGCTAACCCAACAACAATGAATAAGAATATGACAAGTGTTTTTTATCTGTGTTGCATAATGTGCAACCTACATCAATCTCCATACCTATGGAGGCTAGCTCTAATTTAAAAGGTAGCTTATTTCATATCGTTGTCCACATAAAGAAAGAGACACTCAATAGCATACCTTTATTCCAGACCAGGAAATTATAAAGGATCAACAGGAATATTTTCTCAAGCCACAGTCGAGATAAGACTGAGCTAAGAATCCCCTTTCCATATACCTTTTTCCAAACTCATCAGTCATCATCATCATCCCCCTATAACACGCAATCTTATAAAGGCACAAAATCATTCAACTCCCTTATTGAAAGAGTCGCCTGCTTAGATTAAATCCCAAACCATAGTCCCATTAACGTGGAAGTCAAAAAAGTGTAGGACGATGTCACTGATCAAATTAGTGGGTAAAATATATTTCAAAGGCCCAACTCTCATTATTAGCGCGAGTGCAAGCATGCAAGTGTATCTGACATCAATATCTGAAATTCTGGTCTCAATTGCTAAAGAAATTGAAAAAAAAAAGTACAGTGGAACTTCCTTGGGTGCACATCAAACCATGGCAAAAAATTCCATCTTGTCAACTGGAGCGAGGTATGTTGTATGCAAACCTAAAGGTCACGGGAAATAGGGATAACAAACATCACTGATACCAATGAAGTGTTCATGTTTAAGTGGATTTCACGTTTTGGCCGGTGGTGGCGGAAAAATACGGTATAGTGGAATTTGGATGGTATACAAGGCATATCGCGAGTCGGAGTCCTTATGGATACACGCCATGGCATGCAATCATCAACAATGATGACGAGTTCCAAATGCATGCCTGTAGCTATTCGAGATGGAAGCTGAACTGATTTCTAGAAGGACCATTGGATCAGGTCCCCTGAGGAGCTCTTCAATTTCATAAATTCGATCTCTAATAGAAGATATAACCTGTTTAACCCATTTCTTTATTGCCTTCGTCAATGAGGAGAGGGATACAACAAAAACCTCAACTTGCTTATAGGACTCCATGACTAGGAAATCCCCTTGATGATCAATCGTATAGAGCCTTTGAGTCCCATCTTGCTGAAATGATAAAGTGTGGGAGATTCTTTTTCTAGCATTTCTTCAATTTCACAAGCCAAAGGGGTATAACCAATGATCTATCTCCAAACACATGGAGATTGACAACAAGAGTCAGCAATTCTTTGTCCAGCCTGCTTCAAGTTCATAGCCAAAGGGGCATCCATCCTAACTAGACTCACCAGGAGACACACTTCAAGAGTTCTCTGCTATGGAAAAAGAAAGTTGCATCTAGAACCAACTTCTACTATGGTGTGAGGTGTAGTGAGAAACAAAATCTTACAATAACAACTCATCAGCAGAAGAATCCAAATTATAAATCATTGTGTGCTTTGTGATTATGATCCACAAACAGCTCATCATCTATCTTTCGCTTGTCCATTTGTAGTGGAGATCTGGTTGTGTTTTATCAGTGAGTTTGAAGGGACCAAAGGACAATGCCTCCCACTAATCAGATCCACTAATTGGTTAATCATTGAGTAATAGGACATTAGGAAGGAGATAAACCTTTGAATGCAAATCCAGGGAGATGATTAACCGTAGCATAGAGATCGAGATATGAATTAGGCTCAAGACGAGAATTTGGAGGTGCTGTGAAATGTTCCTTTTCATTCATGTATGATCAATGGGCCGCTAGACTTGTACTCGCTGTATGTTTGTATTTTATTTTCCGTGAAAGCTGTGAGTTTCTTACTTGCGTGCTCACTTTTTCAATACGTTTTCTGCTTGTGTGTTGCTTATCATAATAACATAATAAATAAATCTAATGACTGCCAGCACCCAAATTACAGTTTTTAGGTAAACTATTTTTAAGGTCAACAGTTTTTTTTTTAACCAAGGATGGGTTGAATGGTAAGAATCAATACTATTACTAGTTTGATTGTTGAAGGTGAGAACCCCATTAACTATTGTTATCCCCCCAAACAAAGGCGGAAATAAGAAACAATTACAAGGAAGACTTACTTGACTTTCTAAAAATTTTTTAACACTTGCTGCACATCCTCCACAAGTCATCCCCTGGAGCATTCACAAACAACATATACCCTTAGACAGAAAGATGAAGAAGAAGAAGAAGAAGAAAGGAAATTGTAATATGATAGAGGAGAGAAAAAAAATTACCCCAACATCTAAGATAATGACATCCGGAGAAAGCGCATAAACCTCTTCGGGCGCTGCGATGACAGAATTCACCTTGTGTTCACCTCCTCCTCCCCCAAACCCATCACTATTACCACCACCACCTCCATTATGACCACCATTTCCACTACCAATAATTCCATCTCCTCCGCCTCCACCAGAGGAGGCAGCAGAAGCAGAAATGGAAGCCAAACGAGTGGAAGAAATTGGAGGGGGCGAGATGAGATAGAGATTCCCAATTGAAGAAGAAGAAGAGGTATTGGAGATGAAGTCAAAAGGAGACTTGTGTGAATCGGCATTGACGAAGCACCTGATTATGCCAGGAGAGAATCGTTTTTGAAAAAGAGATCTGGAGATGTGGCGATGGAGAAGCTGAGTGAAGGGGGATTGTTTGGAAGTGGATGATCTTAGGGTTTTAGATAAGGTGAAGAGAGTCGTTGCTGGGAGTGTGGAGGACTCCATCGATGAGATCTTGAAAGTTGAAGTTAAGCTCAAACT
Source organism: Berberis vulgaris (assembly GCA_963556465.1). Classification (NCBI taxonomy): domain Eukaryota; kingdom Viridiplantae; phylum Streptophyta; class Magnoliopsida; order Ranunculales; family Berberidaceae; genus Berberis; species Berberis vulgaris. The sequence goes on along the minus strand of OY747129.1, from coordinate 31,721,273 downwards.
GAAAGAAAGAAAGAAAGGAAAAATATATATATATATATATATCTTCCTTCCACTCTTCTTCTTGGTTTCCGTTTTGTTGAATTTGAAGCGGGAGTATTGGTTGGGTCTGGAATGCTGTGCCTGTGGTGGGCAGGTGGCCACCGGCACTAGCAGAGTACCATCTTCATTTTATATTTTATTTCATGCCCCTAAACGTAGATTCTCTAGGATGGTGCTACTCCAAGATTAACACGTGACTCACGTGAACGATGCTCGTAGCCATTGACTTGGACAAATGCCCGAGTGATGCTAGGCGGCGAGGAAACGAGCGAGGATGGGGGGTTTGACCCCCATCTCCCTCGAGATTCACATGGGCGCGCATGGAGGGTCACACCCCTCCCTCGCCCATTTCCTCCCTTGTTTCCTCGCCATTTATAATCACCGCAATTGCCCGCCTGCTCATTAATGACGGGCGCTGCTATGTGCACCCAAGATTATTGTACACCACAAAATTTGTCCTTGGAGCATCCATAGTAGCCTCTTTCGGAGCCCATTAAAGATTCCCAACTTACACACAGATACAGGGGTGGGCACGGGACGGGATGAGATGAGATGGACCCATCTCGTTCATTCGGGATCAGGACGGGATGAGCACGTACTAAATAGTCCTCCAATAAAAAATAACAAAAAGAGTTTTATCTCACATTACTCGCACATTAATAATGTCAAATTTATATACATATAACTTACATCATAAATAATAATAGATATTAAATAAATAAATATTAAACTTTTTTTTGGAAGGAAAATAATTATTATATTTCATTAAGAATTAATGATTCTATTCATTTAGATTTCATATAAAATTTCATCTTACATTGATTTAATTTCAACACATCCTACACTTTAATTTAGAAGAGTATTTTGATTAAAAATAATATTAATAATTATTAAATAAATAAATTCGGGACGGGACGGGACGGGACAAGAAGGCGGGATTGAAAATCTTCATCCCGGTCCCATCCCACTCCAGATCGGAACGGGACGGGATCGGGATGAGTTTGATCAATCCCAAAAGGAGCCAAAAAAATCGGGACGGGTTCGGGATCGCGGGATGGGATGCCCACCCCTACACAGATAGACCGACTCTCTAGTCAAGCCAAAAACTCCCCCTATACCATTGTGCAGGCAGTTTCTTACCTAGGCCGGCATACATGCAAAGAGACTTGCCGACTGCCTGGATGAGAATCTGTGTGGCCTTTCATAGGCCGCAAGTTCAATTTGGAGCCCATGTGGCACCATTTTTTAGTATTTGATCACCAAGTTTTGGAAGAGTGTCTTTAAGAGCCTGACATTTATTGTGTTAAGCAATTGGGTATCAATTACGACTCAACCAAAGAAACTATGTAGAAGTTATTTTTCACAACGGTTCCACGAGTGTATTATTTTACAATTAATTATTAAAGTGTCTAGGTATATCTAAATTATGTAAACAAATTGATGACCTTCACAAGTTTGGGTCTGGTATTTACTTTTTAAAATATCATAGGTTGGAATTATATAATGAGTTTATATATATATGCTGATTCAGCTACACACGAACAATCACAAATAAATTTGGAATTTGGTGTTGTTAAGGAATTACAAACCGGATTTAGGGTTTAAATGCCAAAATATCATCTTTGCGACAAAAAGTTGCATCATTAGAAGATGAAATTGCTTGAAAGACAACATAGGCTTGTAACCAGAATTGCACATGAATACGAACACAAGGATATGCACCTACTGAGAGGGGACAATTAGATGAATTTGTAAAATATAATAACCAACGTATAAATAATTTGAAGGTCATTGAAGATAAAGTTGATGAGCATAAATTCTCTATTGAATACGTATTATTTTTTTTATATTGTAACTTTTCAAATTTCCTTATCATGTTGCAAATTATATATATATATATTTTTTATTTTAACTATGTTTTTCAGTTAATTGAGCTTAATTGATAAATCAACAATATTTAAAATAAGTGTTTACAAATTAATGGACTAAAGTACAATAATAAAATGGGTAATTTGCACTTTCCCCCTATAATAAATAAGTAATACGAGGTCATCCTCAGAATAAATTGGTATTGCACTTTGCCCCCAAAACTATCAGTCAGTGTGCTTTGATCATCTGTTTTCAAAATGTCAATATTTATATGACCAAAGTACTCTTTAAGAATCTATTAAGCATTGTGAAGGATTTTAAAATCCAAGGGTATTCAATTAAGTATTTGAAAGAATCCATATAAATCCAAGGGTATTCAATATGGATTTAAAATGATTGTTTTAAAATCCACCAAAATCAGGGATACTCAATTCATGTTTTTCAAAAGTCCACCAAAATCAGGGGGTATTAAAATAATAGTGAATTTTGATGGATTTGTTAAAGTTGTGGATTTTAAAGGATTTGTGAGTGAAAAGTATAAATACCAAGATTCATTTCAAATCCAACATTCCCCCTCATATTTCAACGAATTTGTATTCTCTATCTCCTTCCCCCTTATTTCTCTAATTTCTCATCTTTATTTCTTCTTCTAGGGTTCTTATTCTTTATGACGAAGATCAACAAACTCCCCCATCTCAATCTCAGTTGAACCCATCATCCATTTTTTTACGAATTTACCCCTCCTATCAAACCCAATGTCATTGCCCAATAGCTTTGAATTGATTGCAAGCAAAATGTACACAAGCAAGGAGAAATAATAGGAAAGGAAGGAGTAAATGTTTCTTTTTGCATACATATACTCTTTCGATTAAAGACAAAAAGATGAACAAATACTACAGTTGAGTATTTAAAAAGCTAGTGCACCCACTATTTCCACCATGCATCCCCGTCACATCGTACTCATTAACATCCATACAGGCATACAACTACTATTGCTGAATACATAACATTTAACATTTCAATGAGGTTTCAAATTTGTGATTTTTGATGCCCTATTCATCTTTTGTCCGTGTTCTTTTACTATGGTGTACTTAAAGCACGCAATTTGTTTGATGAAATGTCTCACAAAACTATTGTTTCTATCAACACATTGATTTCCATTTATAAGGTAAATACCACTATGAAGAATATTGTCATTCAGATTCATGCCCATATTATTAAATTAGGTGATGGATCAACACTAACCATTTACAACATTTTGGTTGATTCTTACTGTAATGTCATTGTCAACAATTAGCTTATCAGGTTTTTGGTTTCGATAATAAGGAATTATCATACTCTAGCATCTTAAGCATTACTGCAATAATAAAGTATGAGAAGAATACTAAAGTTTTTAGAGAAAATTTCATATCGTTTTTTTGCTTTAAATCCATCAGATTGCTTATATTCTTATTGGAAAGAAAAAAATCACAAGGCGATTCATTATCTTGTAATCAAAATTGGGACAGAGTTGGATGAGTTGCAAGCATGAAAATGGGAGAAATGGCTGCAAGGGAACTCTTCGAGCTTGAACCCCATATGGAATTGACTTGTATATTCTTATCCAATATTTATGCTGCCAAAGGGATGTGTCAGGGCAATAATGTCTAGTAAATGTATAAAAAAGAGTTTTGGGTGTAATTGGGTAGAGGTTGATGTAAAAGTCTATGTTTTTCTCTCTAAAGATGGATCTCATCCAAAGGTCGTAGAGATCTATTGAAAATTAGATGAATTGGGTGAGGAACTGATTTCAGCAGAGCATGTCCCAAGCAACGATTTCAGTAGGCAGTGTTCTTTCATCGCTTCCTATGACTAATAAAAAATTTATAATAATCTATAGAAATACGTAAGAATCTTTAGAATTCATCAAAATCCAATCCTTCAAAATCCATAAAAAAAATCATGTGGACTTTGCGAAATCCATTAAAATCTTTTGAAAAATTTTAAAATCCAAGAGTTTTAAAATCCTTAATTGAATACACCCCCTAAGGTTTATCACACGTCAAGATTTCAAATTTCATTGAAAACTTAGGTTAAAAGGATTTTTAAAATTAAAAGTTTACAAAGGTGTATTTGAGGCTTCAAAATGGTGTATGGTTCCCTAAGAAGCGTAGGCACCACAAAGTGGAGGCATACACTTTCTCACCCGATGTCCTTTAATTGGAAGGTTTTACCTTCTATCTTTTTTTTACCTTATTTTTCATTTCTTCTGGTTTGAAATTATTGGAAAGATTGAGAAGAAGAGACATAAAACGATAGGCATGTAGAAAAAAGAGAAAATGAATAGGGGAAAACAACATAATAAATTTAAATAAACAAATAATATAATCAATATTAATTCTCTATATGAGTTATTTGGTATATGGAAGTCTCACTTTAGATGTTAAAAATTAGATATGTTAATGCCTCAACGTCAAGGACTACTCCAGTGCCTCACGTCATGCGTCCTGTCTAAAAATCACACTTTAGGTCCAAACAAAGAAACCCAAAGAAGAAGTACAATACTTTCAAGGTTAAAATGGAAGGGTAATGGGATTAACAATGTTGGTCGTTTCCTAGTATTTACAAGTTTCATCTACGACGTCTTTTTTGGCACAAACGCGTTGCCATTTGAAAAGGTGAAACTTATGGTCTTCCTCCTCTTCATTCCAAAAGCATTTTTTGTAATTTTTGTGGAGCTCTATGTTTTAGTCTAGCAAATTGGATAGAGTACATCTAGCAAATTGGATAAAGTACTTCTAGTGAGAGTAATACCCAGAAGTATTTTCATGACCAAGAAACAATCTTTTCCCAAATCTCTCCAAGGGAGGGTTCAAAATCATTTTTGGTCTCGAAGCCAAGAAAATGTGTCTCAAGAATTTTTTTTTGCATGGGTGTTGATAACTAATGAATTATGGACAATGTGAATTTTGTTTTGGGAGAAAGAGGCAGATTAGTAAAGTGGACCTCAAGTAACCCATACCATGTGAAATGGAGCATTTTGGAGGACAAGCTCGGGTAAAGAGGCTAGATTAGAAGATGAGTTCGGTCCGGGCTAGGTTTCAAAAAATTCAATTTTTTATAGTCCGGTCCGGTCATCGATTTTGGCTACTTGGGCCGATTAACCAGACCGGCCCAACCCTAGATAATAGGGAAGGAATGTGGGAGAGTAGAGTCTTCCCCAAGTGTCATGCCAGAAGCTGATTTATTTCCAATCCCTAACTCATAAGAAATGGCTGAAGTGAAATGAGGTTTCAAGCCCATAACTGCTCTCCACCAGACACACCCATAAGAGGTAGTAGGAAGATTAGTGTACCATCTTCCATTTGTTAGGCCATATTTATCTTGTATTACAATTCTCCCGAGAGTGTCTCCTCCTTTTCCAAACTCCAAATCCATTTAGCAAGAAGAGATTTGGTGAACTCTGTTAATTTTTTGATACCAAGGCCTCCTGATGCTTTGGCTTGCAAATGTTCTGCAAGCTTACCCAATGAATCTTTTTCTTCACACCATCTGTTCCCTAAAGATTTTTTTTGCAAATTCTCATGATGTCTGTTACCACTAAGTTAGACACAATGCAGGTTGACATAAAAAAGACATAAATACTAGAAATGGTGTTTTTTATCAGAGTTAGTCTCCCTACCTCTATATGAATTTCTTTTTCAGACTGCCAATCTGTTTTTTATTCTATCCACTATTGGTTCCCAGATTGTTCTACTCATGAATTTAGCCCCCAACGGAAGCCCAAACTATTTTGTAGGGAATTGTATTGTTTTGCAATTTAGGATATCCACTAGCTCTTCAAACAGATGAACTTCTCGCACAACAAATAAGGTGGTTTTGTTGAAATTGATCCCTAACCCTGAGACAGTGTCAAACCAAAGGAAAATGGACCAAATTGCTTGAAGTTGTTCAATGCTTGGGTCCATAAATAAGATGTTATCATCTGCATATTGCAAAATAGGGACTAAGGTGCCTTATTTTGTAGCCCTAAAACCTTTAACTAGAGAATTTGGATAAGACAATAAAATAGCTCAAGAGTTGGGTTATGCGGCTGCTCCTAAATTGGGCAGAGTATTGCAGTGTCTCATCTCCAAGTTGCATGGAATACCCTTGGTGTTTCTTTAGGGGACAATTCAAAATGATTGTGTTAAAATGGATGCTTATTATTGCTTTGAAGCAATCTCAAGCATGAAGATAAATCGACAAAAAAACATATTTCTTTGTTGCGAGCGAGGTTCACAAGCATGAATTGGACAATATATTGGATGTGGGGTAGGAAACTTCCCTACTAAATACCTTAGGTTACACGAGTGCATCTAGTAGACCAAGAATGATTTTGAACCCTCTCTTGGAGAGATTTGGGAAAAGATTGTTTCTTGGTCATGGAAATACTTTTGGGTATTACTTTTACTATATGTACTTTATCCAATTTGTTGAAAGTACTTTATCCAATTTGCTAGATGTACTTTATCCAATTTGCTAGACTAAAACATGGAGCTCCATGAAAATTACAAAAAATGCTTTTGGAATGAAGAGGAGGAAGACCATAAGTTTCACCTTTTCAAATGGCAAAGCGTTTGTGCCAAAAAAGACGTCGTAGATGAAACTTGTAAATACTAGGAAAGGACCAACATTGTTAATCCCATTACCCTTCCATTTTAACCTTGAAAGTATTTTGGGAGTTCATACTTCTTCTTTGAATTTCTTTGTTTGGACCTAAAGTGAGATTTTTAGACAGGACGCATGACGCGAGGCACTGGAGTAGTTCTTGACGTTGAGGCATTAGCAGTTCTAATTTTTAACATCTAAAGTGAGACTTCCATATACCAAATAACTCAGCGAATTAATATTGATTATATTATTCTTATTTAAATTTATTATGTTGTTTTTCCTTATTCATTTTCTTTTTTTTTACATGCCTCTCGTTTTACGTCTCTTCTTCTCGATCTCTCCAATAATTTCAAACCAGAAGAAATGAAAAATAATGTAAAAAAAGATAGAAGGTAAAACCTTCCAATTAAAGGACATCAGGTGAGAAAAAGGTGTACGCCTCCACTTTGTGGTGCCTACGCCTTTTAGGGAACCATACACCCCTTTTAAGCCTCAAATACACATTTGTAAACTTTTACTTTTAAAAACTCTTTTGACTCAAGTTTTCAATGAAATCCTTGCGTATGATAAACCTTTGGGGGGGGGGGGGGGGGGGGGGGGGGGGGAATTTCAATTAAGGATTTTAATGGATATTGAAATACTTTTAAACTCTTGGATTTTAAAGAATTTCAAAGGATTTTAATGGGTTTTATGAAATCCACATGGTTTTTGATGGATTTTGATGAATTCTAAGGATTCTTATGTATTTCTATGGATGATTATGAAGTTTTTACTAGTCACTGGAAATGATAAAAAAACACTGTCTACTGAAATCATTGTTTGTGACATGTTTTGCTGAAATCAGTTCCTCACCCAATTTATCTAATTTTCAATAGATCTTTACGACCCTTGGATGAAATCCATATCTAGAGAGAAAAACATGGACTTTTACATCAACTTCTACCCAATTACACCCAAACTCTTTTTATACCTTTACTAGACATTATTGTCCCGACGTTAACAACATCTTCCCACATCCCTTTGACAGCATAAATATTGGATAGCAATATACAAGTCAATTCCATTTGGGGTTCAAACTCAAAGAGTTACCTTGCAACCCTTTCTCCCATTTCCATGCTTGCAACGCATCCAACTCTATCCCAATTTTGATTACAAGATAATGAATTTCCTTGTAATTTTTTTTTCTTTCTAATAGGAATATAAGCAATCTGATGGATTTGGAGCAAAAAAATGATATGAAATTTTCTCGAAAAGCTTTAGTATTCTTCTCATACTTTATTATTGCAGTAATGCTTAGGATGCTAGAGTATGGGAATTCCTTATTATCGAAACCAAAAACCTGAGAAGCTAATTAAAGACAGTGACATTTACAGTAAGAATCAACTAAAGTGTTGTAAATGGAAAGTGTTGATCCATCACCTAATTTAACAATTTGGGCATGAATCTGAATGACAATATTCTTATTAGTGGGGTATTTACCTTATAAACGAAAATCAATGTGTTGATAGAAACAATAGTTTTGTTAGACATTTCATCAAACAAATGGCGTGCTTCAAGTATACCATAGCAAAAGAACACAGATAAAAGATGAAGAGGGCATAAAAAATCACAAATCTGAAAGCCTCATTGAAATGTTAAATGTTATGTATTCAGCAATAGTAGTTGTATGCCTGTATGGATGTTAATGAGTCCGATTGTGAGGGGGATGCATGGTGAAAATAGTGGGTGCACTAGCTGTTTAGATATTCAACTGTATTATTTGTTCATCTTTTTGCCTTTAATCAAAAGATTATATGTATACAGAAAAAAAAACGTTTATTCGTTCCCTTCCTAGTATTCTTCCTTGCTTGTGTACCTTTTGTTTGCAATCAATTCATGACTATTGGGCACTGACATTGAGTTTGATAAGAAGGGCAGATTCGTAAAAAATTGATGATGGGTTCAATTGAGATTGAGATGGGGGAGTTTGTTGATCTTCGTCATAAAGAACAAGAACCCTAGAAGAAAAAAAAAGAGGAAAAATGAGAGAGATAGGGGAGAAAGAGATAGAGAATACAAATCTGTTGAAATATGAGGGGGAAAGGTTGGATTTGAAATGACTCTTGGTATTTATACTTTTCACTCACAAATCCTTCAAAAACAACAACTTTAACAAATCCAACAAAATTCACTATTATTTTAATACCCCCTGATTTTGGTGGACTTTTGAAAAACATGAATTTAGTACCCTTTGATTTTGGTGGATTTTAAAACAATCATTTTAAATCCATATTGAATACCCCTGGATTTAGATGGATTCTTTCAATTACTTAATTGAATACCCCTGAATTTTAAAATCCTTCACAATGCTTAATTGAATACACACCCCTTAGAAAGATAAAAAAGAATAGCATGTCTCACTCATGAGGATTTGTGGATCACCTTATTCTCCTTTCTCCTTTTTACTTGTAAGTTGTAAGGTGTGGCCTTATGCTCTTATCGAATCGGGTGTCCGTTGCGTGATATCTTGTACGTTGAGGTAGTTTTATCTTCTTTTGGAAAATAAGTATCATTCTTGCTAAAAGGGAAGATGTTTTAGCAAATTTTTCTTTCGCCCATTTTCTTTTCATAATTTCAAAAAATGAAAATTTTGTGTAATTTCGCGAAATCATAATCCTTGCTTGTGACGTCTTTTTGTAACTCTAGGAGTAAATGAGTTTTAATCTTCCCCATCAATGAGATCTTAGAGATGAGTTCTTGAATAAATCAAGACCCTTGATTTCATCAGGGGTAATTTTGTCAATTGAAGTAATTTTTGTTGACTGTGAGTTCTAGGGTCACGCTCATTTCTAAAATCTAGGAGGTGATATCTAATTATTTATTTATAATAAGGGTCATTTGCATATTGCCCCATATTATTAATGGCTTTTTCAGGTTTACCCCCATAATAAATCCGTATTGCATTTTCCTCCAAGACTAGCAGTCAACGTGCCTTGACCGTCTGTTTTCAAAGCAGATTATCAAAAGACCCCTGAGAAATCAAAGGCTGAGATTAAATTTTTCGTATGTCGAACATCTCATCTCGAGAAAATCCTAAGGCACAACTGAAATCGTAATCGTACCTCAAAGAAAATCCAATAGTTGATTTAAAAAATTGCATCTTAAACAACTCATCTCGAGGAAAATCTAACGGTCCAAATTTAATCGTACACATATTTCTAACTAAATCTAAAGGTCCAAATTTAATTGTGTGCACATCTCGAGAAAATTTGATGGTTCAAATTTAATTGTGTGCGCATCTCGAGGTAAGTAACAATCTAAATTTTATTGTGCACGCGAGGAAATCTGGGGGTGACTTTGTATTAGCTATTTTTACGGGGGGCATACTGCAAATTACCCAAAAAATTCCACTTCCTCCTCTTCCACTTCTTCCTCTTCTGTTTCGTAGCTCCGCCGCCACCTCCTCTCTCATTTTCCTCCCCTTCTTCCACATCTTTCTCGCAGCCTCGTCACCACCTCCCCCTCATCCTCCTTCCTCTTCCTCCCTTATCATCTTCTTCTTTCTCGCAGCCTCACTACCACCTCCTTCCTCTTCTTTTGTTTCACACAGCCCCTCCTCCTCTGTCGATGATGGCGGGGCTGTGAAACAGAAGAGGTGAAAGTTTTTTTTGGGTAATTTGCATTATATCCCCTATAATAAATAACTAATACAAGGTCACCCCCAAATTTTATCGAGATGCATGCACAATTAAATTCAAACAATCATATTTCCTCGAGATGCGTGATCAAATAAATCTGAATTGCCAGACATTAATCGAGGTGCGTGTTGGATTGTTAGATTTACCTCGAGATGCTTACATAATTAAATTAGGATTGTTAGATTTACCTAGGTATGTGTGTACGATTAAATTTGGTATGTTAGATTTTCCTCGAGATAAACTGTTTAAGATACAATATTTTAAATCAACTGTTGAATTTCCTCGAGATATGATTAAAATTTCAATTGGTCGTAGGATTTTTCTTGAGATGAGATGTTCGAGATACAAAAGATTTAATCTCAGCCTTTGATTTCTCATGGGTATTTTGGTAATCTGTTTTGAAAACAGACAGTCAAGGCACATTGACTGCTAGTCTTGGAGGAAAATACAATACAAATTTATTGAGAGAGTAAATCTGAAAAAACTATTAATAATAATGGAGCAATATGCAAATTACATTTATAATAAAAGAATGCTAGTATGTTCTTTATATTATAATACATCTGCTTTAGATTCTACTCCTCTACACTACCACCAATAATACCCCTCTTCCCACCATCATCCTCATGCCTCCTCTCCACCTAGGACGTCCCACCACCTCATCTCTGCCAAGAGTCTCACCGCCTCTTCTTTGTTGTAACGAAGGACGAGGAAGGGGGAATTTCTTTCCTTTTTGAGTTTCTCAATTTATTTCGATGAAACAACAGGAAAACACAGATGCACTTAACAACTCCCTAAAAAATGCATACTTTCTAGAATTAGTAACTTGGCCAAAACTTTTTTTTTTTCCTTTGATGATATGAATTCAGACCTTAGTCTGACATCCAGTGAATAAAGGCTTTCACAATGATGGATGTAGAAGTTGGCCAAATTGATCTCTTTCTTGTTGGGCAATACCTGCATTTTTATGACAATTCAACCAAAATAAAACTTCACCTGAAGCTAAATTATTCCAATCACAATATACTCAGGATAATAAACCCAACTTTCTTCACGTGTTCACTCAAACACAACCTAAGCTGCTAAATCTGACAACATTTTGTTAACACAACTAATTTGAAGAACGCATGCTGCTCCATGGAAACTTGGCTGTCCCTACACAATGATTGGCATTATTGCGATTATTGCCACAACCAGCATCATTTCCACGTTTGGCACCATTGTCACGGCCACCTCTTGTGTTGTATCCTTTGTCATGTCTATTGTTCTCTCCCCTCTTATCACCGTCAAGCTTTCCTTATCTTCTTGAATTAGACGAATAAGATATAGCTCATGAGAGATGGATAAGGAGTACTTTAAGGTCACATATGTCTTCTTGTAATCTGGTTTTGCAATTAAAAGTCATCCCCTCTTCTTTTTCTCCCCTTCCATGTTCAGAGTTTGAACCTTTTCAACTTCAAATCCATATAGTGATTCAAGAACCCTCTTGATTTCAATCTTGAAATAATAAAGGAGAAAACAAGACATCAATTGATTAAAAAAACAAAATACAAAACCTAGAGATACCAAGATCATGAATGACTGAAATACATTTGTAGCTGAAGGGATGGTCTTGAGTGCGATTTCTCTGATGTTGTCAAAGGATGATGGCATGAGAAGCTTGATGGGGAGGTTGGCGAAATGGACGACTCTTCTTCCTAACCTACTTCCCATGTTTTTATTCCACTTTGCAAGTTAACCTGAGCTCTGCAAAAGAAAAATCAAATCAGAGGAGAATTATGACAGTTAAAAAGATAATTGGATGATAAACATTATAAGGAAGATTTTTTCTTTGTACAGGTAGACTATGAACCAACATGATAATTTGTTTGGATTTCTGATACGTCTGTACATCAATGTATGATACATGACATTTAGAAGTGACGAATTCATAAAGGCATATTACTAGAACATCCATTGGGATGCATGTTGTGGTTTAGAAAGCTGATAACTGCAATAATGCATCCTAAATTTGGCACTGCTAAGCTCAAAATCCATTTATGAACTATTGCATAGTAGAAAAATGAATAATTTAATTCAAATCATGCAATGCACTTACAACATTTACACCTGTATTTGACTATTAAACACATTTCCGAACCATTTGTACCAACGTGCAAAGACTCCTAACACCCTTTGGAATTATGGTTTTGCTGGGGGAAGATATGAGCAAAGGAAGATGCTTTGCATGCATATTGAAATCAGATGGAATTTTGAGATTACCTTTGATGTGGCTGAGAATCTCATTTGGGTGTTTCAGTGACAAGGAATTCATTGGTGAATATGGTTATGTTGATTTGATGTAGATTTATAAATGGTTTCACTTCTCTTCCACTATAGATCTGATATTAGGTATGAAGATCTTCATTTGTTATTTCTAATGTTCTTTCTTCTCTAAAAGATCTGTTCTTTCTTTCTCATGTGTAGATCTGTTCTTAGATTGATTTACTCAAATCCGTACCGAACCTACGAGGGCATGGGTTTCCCAATTCTGCGGTTTGATTTCGGTTAGAAAAAATTGAGAACCGAGGGTGTCAGTTCAGTTGTCTAATTCACCAAGAAACCGATCCGATCCCCGAGCGTGCACGCACTTAGCGCTAATATGTAATTTGGTTTGAATGTTCTGTTTTTGCTTTGTTTTGATTGTAAGGCTCTTGGAGCTCTAGTAAAGTGGTGCAAAGCTCTTACGCTTTGCACCCCTTTCATGTATTTTGAACATTGTTTGGTTTTTTTCTTATATATTGGGTGGGGCCCCTTCAACTCCTGTTTGCCTCGCCCAAAAAAGCATTAAGGAGGTGTTTGAAGCAATAAATGTTAGTAAAGCAAATCTAATGAAAAATCCAATATTTGGACAAGAAGGACAAGCAAAAATCTTTGTCCCAACAAGAATTGAATGTTAGAGCTAGCCTTAATGGTAAATGGTCAACTAGAAGGAAAGTCATCATCACGAAGGAATCTCATCGGAACAGAATTTCAAAGACCAAGAAGAAAAATGGGAACCAACGTAGAAATTACTTTCATCAATTGGTTATTGCAAGAAGAGTTAATCATATATCACAACTGAGGATTTTGAGGGGAAGAAAGAGTGTAAAAGGAGAGCCTCTAGGAGAGTATTGCTAACTTCTACTCAGAGCGTTATGAGTCGAGGGTCTACTGCCCTAGATTGATAATGTGGAGGCTAGTAAGAGAAACCCTTCTTTGTAGAGGAAATTGTGCAACCATCAACACTCTGCAGGAAGAGTGTTGATACTCAATAAGTTTCCCAATTCTAGTTTTATATAAGATTTTGAAGTCGGATTTTATAACTATTATGAAGGATTTCTTCTCTTCCAACTCCTTGGAACACAATTTGAACTCTACTTTCATCAATACAGTCATCCCTAAATCAACAATCAACAGATATTAGAGGATTATATTTTAGGGGAGGGCTCAAAGCCAAGAAAATGTGTCTCGAGAATTTTTTTGCATGGGTGTTGATAACTAATGAATCATGGACAATGTGAATTTTGTTTTGAGAGAAAGGGGCTGATTAGTAAAGTGGACCTCAAGTAACCCATACCATGTGAAATGGAGCATTTTGGAGGACAAGCTCAGGTAAAGAGGCTAGATTTGAAGATGTGTCACTGCCTTCTGTTATGTGTTGGTTAATGGTTTCCCAGTGCATTTCTCGTAATCCTAGAAGCCATAGGTAAGGGAATCCTCTTCTTTTTTGTTTATTCTCGTGATAGAGAATATTTTTTTTTTATCAATAAAACAGATATATCAGTGCAATAAAAAATGGGAACAAGTATTTGAGCAAGTCACTAGGAACGAGAAGTACAAGACTATAGCTACAGATAAAATAGGCTTTCCATAGATACCATAAAAAATACATGTATGGAATAAAATGTTATTAAGGATTCCCCAGATATTTCGCCAGTGCCAGACTAAGGCCTTTATTTCAGTGCATATTTTTGTGTGTTCCTTCTTCTTGTCGTATAAAATTCTTGAGTTCCTCTCTTTCCATAGCACTCAAATTCCTGCCAATAATACTATCTTCCACAGACAACTGCCTCTATAAGAGCTTCCATTTTTATGCCAATTAGTGGCCAAATGAATGAAACTCTGAGCCAATGAGGTGGGGATGGGGTAGGGGTGTTAGCTTCCTGACAGATAGATCTCCATATTTCCCCAGAGAAGTCTAAACTAAAGAAGAGGTGGTCAACAATCTCCTCCTTTTTCACATAAACTGCACCTGTGGGGATCATCATGCCTATTTTGAAAAGGTTATCAACAGATTGGAGCTTACCATGCCCAATCAACTAGTTAAAGAAGTTAATTCTAGGGTAATTTGCTTGATCCAGAAAGAGTGGTGACCAAAAGGGGAGAGGTGGCAGTGATTGAGAGAGGACGCTTGGGACTTGGGAGTGAAGTGCTAGTCTGTTGTGCATATCCTGGACAGAGAAAAGGCTTGACTCTCTATCCCATCTCCATTCGTCAAGGTGATGCGAAGGAATGTAGAGTTGCAACTATTGAATGAGAGGCAATAGGTCGGTATCCTGATAGCTCTTTTAGTCCCAAGTTCCAAGTGGCAGTGCCTCCTTAAAAACTAACAAACATCTCAGCTACAGACTTGGGTTTGGAGAGAAAGGCCTTAGATAGTAATAGGGCTGGGCATTTCAGACTGAAAACCTGAACCGAACCGATCGGTCCGACCTGGTTTTAAAATATTTTTTTAAAGTTTGGTCCTAAAATCGGACCAGACCAATATTTTCGGTTCGGTCCTCAGTTTTAACTCCAAGAACCCGCCGATTAACCGGCCCGATCCGTGTATTACATGAACTTAACACTCTCTGTGTTACTGTCTTGAAAACAAGGTCTTCAGTGACTATCACTTACTCTCTCTTTCTTACTATAGTGTCTTCAGTGACTATCTCTTCTCATTAAACACTCAAAACAATAAAAACCTTTCTTCATCTTTTGCTTTTCAAATCCCATTATCCGTTTCCATCCCTAGGCCCAGATGAAGAAGAATGAAGAAGAAAGAAGCAGAACATCACAAATCAAGCCACCATTGCAAGCATCGATTAGGCTAAATTAAGCCATCATCATCATTTCCTATCCAGGCTTCCATCACCACCTCGGATCCAGGCCACCATCTCCACCTCTGATCGGCTCAAATCAGGCCACCAACAGAGAAATCAAGCTACCATAACTCAGATCCAGGCCATCATCACCTTTGATTAGACAAATCAGGTCACCAACAGAGAAATCAAGCTACCATAACTCTGATCCAGGCCATCATCACGTCTGATCGGACAAATCAAGCCACCATCGAAGGGGAAGCCAACGATACTCGCTGTCGAAACCTCTCCACAGATCTTAGATCAAGCCGTCAAAACCTCTTCAGAGATTTCAGATCTCGCCACATTGACATTCTCGCTGCGTCGGTCATTGCTGCAATTGCTAAACCCCCCATTATTACCAACAGAACATATAAGAGAGAGTTTTAGTTGAGTTGTTGCTGCAACTTTGTTTGGAGATCCTATACTCTCCAGAGCTGAAATTCACGATCTGTTGCTCAGGGCCTGTGTTTCTTCACCTATTTGGGTTGAATGGGAGAAGGAAAAAAGGAACAAAAGGAACAAAAGGAGAGAGGAAAAAAAATATTTGGCTGAAATGATTCTTTGGACCGAGACTGGCCCGCTCCGACTTGAAATTTCGGTTACCTGAACTCCGGTTAACCGGGCTCGTTTTAAAAAAATTCAATTTTTTATAGTCGGGTCCAGTCTTCAGTTTTGGCTATTTGGGCCGGTTAACCGGACCGGCCCAGGCCTAAATAGTAGGGAAGGAATGTTGGAGAGTAGAGTCTTCCCCAAGTGTCATGCCAGAAGCTGATTTATTTCCAATCCCTAACTCATAAGATATGGCTGAAGTGAAATGAGGTTTCAAGCTCACAACTACTCTCCACCAGGAACACCCATAAGGGGTAGTAGGAAGATTAATGTACTATCCTCCATTTGTTAGGCCATATTTCTCTTGTATTACAATTCTCCCGAGAGTGTTTTCTCCCAAACTCCAAATCCATTTAGCAAGAAAAGATTTGGTGAACTCTGTTAATTTTTTGATACCAAGGCCTCCAGACGCTTTGGCTTGAAAATGTTCTGCTAGCTGACCCAATGAATCTTTTTCTTCACACCATCTGTTCCCTAAAAGATTTTTTTTTGCAAATTCTCTAAATTCTCTCAATGTCTGTTATCACTGTGTTAGACATGATGCAGGTAGACATCATAAAGACATGAATACTGGAAATGGTGCTTTTTATAAGAGTTAGTCTCCCTGCCTTTGATATGAATTTCTTTTTCAGACTGCCAATCTATTTTTTATTCTCTCCACTATTGGTTCCCAGATTGTTCTACTCATGAATTTAGGCCCCAAGGGAAGCCCTAACTATTTTGTAGGGAATTGTATTGCTTTGCTATTTAGGATATCCACTAGCTCTTCAAACTGATGAACTTCTCCCACAACAAATAAGGTGGTTTTGTTGAAATTGATCCCTAACCCCGAAACAGTGTCAAACCAAAGGAAAACGGACCTAGTTGTTTGAAGTTGTTCAATGCTTGGGTCCACAAATAAGATGGTATCATCTGCATATTGCAAAATAGGGACTAAGGTGGCTCCTTCTGTAGCCCTAAAACCTTTAACTAGAGAATTTGGATAAGATGATAATATAGCTCAAGAGTTGGGTTATGCAACCGCTCTTAAATTGGGCAGAGTATTGCAGTGTTTCATCTCCAATTTGCATGGAATACCCTTGGTGTCCTTTGGGGGACAATTCAAGCATGAAGATAAATCGACAAAAAAACATATTTCTTTGTTGCCAGCGAGGTTCACAAGCATGAATTGGACATTATATTGGATGTGGGGTAGGACAGTTCCCTACTAAATATCTTAGGTTACACGAGTGCATCTAGTAGACCAAGAATGATTTTGAACCCTCTCTTAGAGAGATTTGGGAAAAGATTGTTTCTTGGTCATGGAAATACTTCTGGGTATTACTCTCACTAGAAGTACTTTATCCAATTTGCTAGACTAACACATGGAGCTCCACAAAAATTACAAAAAATGCTTTTGGAATGAAAAAGAGGAAGACCATAAGTTTCACCTTTTCAAATGGCAAAGTGTTTGTGTCAAAAAAGACGTTGTAAATGAAATTTGTAAATACTAGGAAAAGACCAACATTGTTAATCCTATTACCTTTCCATTTTAACCTTGAAAGTATTTTGGCAGTTCATACTTTTTTTTTTGGGTTTCTTCGTTTGGACCTAAAGTGAAATTTCTAGACAGGACGCATGACGTGAGGCACTGGAGTAGTCCTTGATGTTGAGGCATTAGCAGTTCTAATTTTTAACATCTAAAGTGAGACTTCCATATACCGAATAACTCATATTGCAAATTAATATCGATCATATTATTTGTTATTTAAATTTATTATGTTGTTTTCCCCTATTCATTTTCTCTTTTTTTCTACATGCCTCTCGTTTTACGTCTCTCCTTCTCGATCTCTCCAATAATTTCAAACCAAAAGAAATGAAAATTTAAGGTAAAAAATAGATAGAAGGTAAAACCTTCCAATTAAAGGACATCAGGTAAGAACGTGTACGCCTCCACTTTGTGGTGCCTACGCCTCTTAGGGAATCATACACCACTTTTAAGCCTCAAATACACCTTTGTAAACTTTACTTTTAAAAACCCTTTTGACTTAAGTTTTCAATGAAATTTGAAATCTTGACGTATGATAAACCTTAGAAAGAGAAAAAGAATAGTATGTCTCTCTTATGAGGATTTGTGGATCACCTTATTCTCTTTTCTCCTTTTTACTTCTAAGTTGTAAGGTGTGGCCTTATGCTCTTATCGAATCGGGTGTCCGTTGCGTGATATCTTGTAAGTTGAGGGAGTTTTATCTTTTATTTATTTTTATTTTTTTGGAAAGCGAGCTGGGTTTTTATAGGATCCCATAACCTATCAACAATGTGCGACCTACAGGTCAACACCATAGGAAAGTAACCATGCCGCCGGCGGGTCTCGAACCTAGGACGTGGGGGATAAATACACAGCCCTAACCACTCGACCATAACACCATTGGCAAGGGGGGGAGGGAATTTTATCTTCTTTTGGAAAATAAGTATTATTCTTGCTAAAAGGGAAGATGTTGTTGCAATTATCCGTTCGAAACTTTTTTGGGGATTAGATGATCTTGGAGATTCAGAGGCTTGTTGTTCATTCGAGTGTACAACCTAACCGCAACCCTCGAGGCCATATTTTTTGTAATAATAATTCTCCAAAAAGCCTAATCTGCTCCGAATCTCCTTAATCATTTCGATATTAATGCTTCATTAACTACCTTAATTCTCCTCATACTAGAATCCCAGGCTCCTTTCAGTAGACAAACCATATTCACAATTGATAATATGATAATTGTGACCCTGACTCTCCCGTCCCGTGA
Organism: Berberis vulgaris; assembly: GCA_963556465.1. NCBI lineage: Eukaryota > Viridiplantae > Streptophyta > Magnoliopsida > Ranunculales > Berberidaceae > Berberis > Berberis vulgaris. Next base: position 31,702,532 of record OY747129.1, on the reverse strand, counting down.
AAAAAATCCAAAATTTTCTCAGAAAAATCGGCAACTGAAACAAGAATAGTAGATTTTTTCTACAGTAAAATAAAATCACATATATATATTTCTCCATATATTAGACAACGTAAACCACCTGCCACCCTACCCCTACCCAATTTGACACATACCTGCATCTGTTCAATCACCTTATCCATTAAGTTATCTTTACTTATGCCTCAAAGGCATAGCCAAATAGGTTGAAGGGAACCAGTTTGAGACTTAAGCCAGACCAATAAAGTTATATACTATATATTGCAGACCAATAAAGTTATATACTTGCTCACCAGATAGAGCAACGATTTCATAAAATCGACCCTTGAACCCAATACAACTTCATAACACAATATCATAGACTTTAGAACTTACAAATCCCACTCAGAGCACAATTTTTTTGGTAGTAAAGGGTTTAGTCAAAGTAACATTGCAACATGCAAAATAGCACGTCCCTAAGCACTAGTGGGTAGACTAGATTGCATAAGCAAATGCCTAGCAAGTAGCAACAAGTTGAAGAAATTTACTGGAAGTTTTGCTCAATGTTTTGTGTGCACATGCAATTCAGCTGCATTTTCCAGTCAGATAGACTAGATGGATTGGTCCAAAAATCGTTCCCTAAGCTTTGCGCTTGGGCTTCATGGACGGTCTGAAAATTGTCCACTATGCTTAATATCATCACACCCAAAATGACCACCAAGGTCTCCCCATGAAGTTTCTTGTAAGGCATGCCTAGCGGTTTTCCTTTGAAAATGAAACCATCTATGCTCAGATTGCAATCTGATAGGAATTACAAGTCTTTCTAGTCTTTGAAAATAAGTCTATTAAAATTTAGGATCATCGACATTCAATTCCTTCATAAAGTCTAAGGATAAGGCATGCTCCCTCATAATATTATGCTATTGTAGGGTCCCATTACGGGAGCTAAAAAGCAAATAGAAAAGTCTTTTCACAGACCGGTCAGCGCTGTCTTAGATTGAATGACGACTTCTCTTATTCCCGTTCAATCTCTAAGGCGGGTTTCCGCTGAGAACGGAATAGTGTTCGTGTCCAAAGGTGAACAAAGCCCAATCAAACTTCGATGAGAGCCAATCTCTTGGTTGTTTTTTTTTTTTTTGCTGACTGTTCCCGAGTTTCTTTCTCTTTTTCCTTTTTAAATAACGAAGTAGCCCATAAGCCGCTCTCTTTCTTTCAATCAAGTTTTTGAATTCTTCGAAACAGCTGAAGAACATTGGCAAGAATGTTAGCTGATAGCACATCACCTCGAAAGTAAGATGTTGGAGAAGCGAAATATACAAGATCACAAACGTAGATTGGTCACGGCTAAGTATGAATTGAGACAAAAGCTTTATAAAGAATTAAAACATCAATGACTTTGTTGTTCAGAAATCAGATTGTGTTGAATGATCGTGATAGAAAACAAATTCCTGAATCAAGCAATGTCACCACTCACTTATGTATCCAACCCTGGGTAGTTTACTCATTACCCAAAAAATATTCGAGGACCGAGTACCGATCAACCGATAACTAGTAACACTTAATTAGCAAAAGGAATATCAATAAATTCAACGTTTCAATGCATATAGTAATTAAGTACATAAACAATGAAATCCTAAATCACTGTTGGACACTTGAACGGTTGGGTATAATTCAGGGCATTTTTTCTTTCTTTTCAAAGGACTGATTGTAAACCTAAAATTAGTGCGAACAACACAACGAAATCACTATATTACACTAAAAAAAATCCAACTTACTGAAGAAGGACGAAGGAAGAAGAAGAAGAAGAAGAAGAATAAGAAGAGGGGACCAACCAAAGGTAAAGGGAGGGAGATAGCAGCAGCAACAACAAAGGGTGAGGTCGCAGGCTCGCCTAGACAGAGACAGAGAACAGAAGCAAGCCTCAGTTCCACTCTTTAGGCTTTCTCTCCTCTCTCCTCTCTCCTCTCTTGGTCTCTTGGTTTAGGTTTTGGGCGGAGAGCAAAACTAAAGTATTCTCACCAGTTAGTTTTTAATTTTTTTTAATTTTATTATTATTATTATTATTATTATTATTATTATTATTATTATTTTAATCATTTTTTTTTGAAAAGCAAATGTTGGGGGTTTATATGGGCTCCCCAGTCCACTAAAAATAATAAATGATTAGTTACATTCGAGAATATTTTCTTCCTCTAGCATCATCATACACAATTTTCTTGATATCTTCCGCAAAGGAGCTTGGAATGATCTCCACAAACTCATGATTAGGAAGAAGCTTAGCTAGTTTATCTGCTACCTGGTTTGTCTCCCTTACTGCGTGCCTTACCCTGCATTCCATGAACTCCTTTATTTCCTCCCTGATACGTCTAGTAGTGTGAATTGCTTCCCATGGAGGAGCTTTGGTGGTGGTTATGTACTTGAAGGCATTGCTTGAGTCCATACTAAACTCCACTTTCTGGTACCCGTATCTGTGAGCTAACTTGATTCCCATCTCAATCCCCTGAAGCTCATGTAGGACAACAATTTGTGCTTTCTGAGACCCTGCTGTTGCTGCTACCACTAGGCCTTCATGGTCCTTGATCACAGCCCCGCAACCTCCCCTAGCACCTATGAGAGAACCATCTGTATTTACTTTGAACCAATCTTGTTCAGGCTTCTCCCATGCATGCCAAGTGCTAGTACTCATATGGTATTGTATTGCTGTTCTCCATTCATCAAAGATCCCTCGATTGTCAGCATTGTCATTGTCATGACTAGAGGGAAATTCAAAATATAAGGGTAGGATAGACTTTTCATTATTAGCAATTAATTATGAAAGAAGGGTGGTAAGTGAACCACATGTAGGGTCATGAACAACCCTCTCAATTGTTAGTTAGAACAACAATATATATAGAAATATCAGGGAAGAAACAGAAAGGAAAGGAATGAAATTATGAGGCTCCTTTGGGAGATTGTAGTGCTTATTTTCTTTTAATCCAATTTATTTTCAGTTCTACTCTGTTCTTTCCTCTTTTCCTCTTTTGCTTTCAGCATTCATCACATCTGGTATCAGAGCCGACGATTGCTCGGACAAGATATCAAACAACCATGGCAAAGGAATTGGAGAAGGAATTCAAGAAGTTCCAGATTGAGACCACGGGACAGATGGATTTCATCAAACTGGAGATCCAAAAGCTCTGTCAAGCACAAGCAGTAACTGAGAAGAAGGCGGATGAACGCTTCGAACAACTTATCAGGTTGATGAACGAAGGGATTCACAACGCAAACAGAGAGAGGGGTTCGACTTCCCAGTCTGGTATGGGGGTGAGCGTGGATATCCAATCAGGAGGGGCAGGTTCATGTGCCCAATCATCTACTCTTCCACAATCAGTGGAGAGTCCAGGTAATTTCCTTCGTTACCCAAAGCTTGATTTCCCTCATTTTGATGGAGTTGGTCCTCGTTACTGGGTACGCAAGTGTGATCGATACTTTCAATTACACCATGTTAAGGATGACAATATAGTATATATGGCCTCAATTCACTTAGAGGGAAGAGCTGATAATTGGTTTATGGACTACCAAGAAGGTAAGGGGGTCATTAATTGGGATATTTTTGTCAAGGATGTCTGTGACAGGTTTGAAAACCCTGGTCAAGATAACTTTGTGGGGGTGTTTAACAAACTGGCCCAAGATACCTCCGTGGATGAATATTATGACAGGTTTGAGGAGTTGAAGGCACAAATGGTTGCACACAACAAAGATTTTGGGGAGCAATATTATGTTTTGAGTTTTTTAAGTGGTTTGAAGGATGAAATCAGGACCACCATTCAAATGTTTAAGCCGACAAGTGTGTCTCAAGCCTTTGGCTTAGCTAAAATGCAAGAGGCCACCTTAGTTTCTCAATCCAAAGTCGCTAAACCCAACTCCAAACCATTTTCTACCTTTCATAATAACAGTCAACCATATAGTGCTCCCTGGAGTAAAACAATTGCATCTTCTAGCACTCCTCATAATCCATCATTACTTAAACAAACTATCACCCAAGCTACTGTGAGCCCTAAACCACTGCCCTACAATACTAAAAATGTGGCTTCCCTTCCCCCAATTAGAAGGCTAACTTAAGCTCAAATGAGAGCTAGAAGGGAGCAAGGTTTATGTTATAATTGTGATGAGAAATATAGGCCTGGTCATTTGTGTAAACAACAACAATATTCATGGTGGTAGCTGATTCAGATGAAGTCACTGAGGAACCTTCAGTTGAGATTGACCAAGAGGACCTCATGCAGGAGATTGACACTGAGATGGAAGTCTCTTTGCATGCCCTTATTGGCACAGATTCTCCTAATACTATACTTATTACAGGTCATATTAAAAAGAGGGTTGTTTCCATATTAATTGATATAGGGAGCACACATTCATTCATTGATCCCCATGTGGTTCAAGAATTGAATTATTCAACTGTGTTGACTCCCCAAATGTTAATCACAGTTGCCAATGGGTCCAAGATGGTCAGTAATGCTATATGTCCTATAATGCAATGGGAAATGCAAGGGCATCATTTTCAAGGAGATCTAAGGATTTTGCAATTGGGTGTGGAGACTGGCTAAAACCTTTTGGAGACATTGTCATCAATCTCTAAAAGCTCCAATTAACTTTGATGCTCCATGGCAAGAAGATCACACTTAAGGGAGCAAGAAACAAAGGCTCATTATTTCCTCTTTCTGGTTGTGCTCTCAAGAAACTATTCAAATACCCTTCCCAAGCTTTAGTTGGTCACTTCTTAGCCATCTCAGCTACACCTATTTCCTCCACCACTTCCCCTATCCTTACCAATTTATTATTTCAATACCAGGATATTTTTCAAGAACCACAAGAGCTCCCACCTAGTCGTTCATTAGATCACCATATCCAATTGAAACCCAATTCCATACCCCCTCATCAAGCACCCTATAGGATACCTTATATCCAAAAAGAAGTTGTGGAGAAACTTGTGGAGGAAATGTTACAAGCTGGCCTAATCTCTTCTAGTCACTCCCCTTTTGCTGCTCCCATCTTACTTGTCAGGAAAAAAGACTCCACTTGGAGGTTTTGTGTAGATTACAGAAAATTGAATGACATCACAGTGAAGGATAAGTTTCCTATGCCTATCATTGAAGAGCTACTGGATGAATTGCATGGAGCTTGTGTTTTCTCCAAGCTTGACCTTAGGAGTGGGTATCACCAAATCCTAGTTCACCCTCCTGATTGTCATAAAACAGCCTTTAGGACACATCATGGCCACTTTGAATTTAAAGTGATGCCATTTGGCCTTACTAATGCCCCAGCCACATTTCAAGCCCTTATGATCAACATATTCAAACATTTCCTTAGGAAATTCATACTTGTCTTCTTTGATGATATTCTAGTTTACAACTCTTCCTTGGAAACCCACATCCAACATCTAACAGACACTTTCAATACCTTGAGAGCACACACCTTGTATGCCAAATTCTCCAAATGCTCATTTGCCCAACCCCAACTTGAGTACTTGGGGCATATCATTTATGCTCAAGGAGTAGCTGCTGACCAAGAGAAGATTAAAGCCCTGACTGATTGGCCATTGCCCACCATCTTGAAGCAACTAAGAGGATTCTTGGGCTTGACAGGATACTATAGAAGGTTTGTTCAAGGCTATGGTATGATTTGTAGACCACTGACAGACTTGCTGAAAAAATGAGGTTTCCAGTGGTCACCAGAAGCTACTCAAGCCTTCAATCAACTCAAATCAGCCATGAGTTCTACCCTTGTTTTAGCACTACCCAATTTTCAGCTACCATTTGTAGTTGAGACTGATGCAAGCACTTGGGGTTTGGGTGCTGTTTTGATGCAAGAAGGTCATCCTATTGCCTTCTTCAGTAACGCATTGGGTCCTAAAGCTATGGGGTTATCTACATATGAAAAAGAGCTTCTTGCTATTGTGTTGGCTGTTACTAAATGGAGATCCTATCTGTTGGGCAATAAGTTTTTCATTCGAACTGATCATCAAATTATTAAGTACTTCCTAGGCGAGAGAATTACCACTATTTTGCAGCAGAAATGGTTGACCAAGCTACTTGGATATGATTATGACATCCAATACAAAAGAGGTACTGAAAATATATATGGTCGCTGATGCCTTATCAAGAAGAGTTGAGACAACTTCTCCCATGGGAACTACCTGCCTGGCATTATCTGTGACTACTCCTACTTGGCTTACTGAGGTACTTCTTAGTTATGAGCAGGATTCCACAATTCAGTCCTTAACTTCCAGACTTATGATCTCAACTCCTGGGGACTCTCCTTATTCAATTCACAATGGCTTACTTAAGTTCAAGACTAGACTCTACATTGGCTCCAATGGCACTCTCAAGCAGCAGCTCATTTCAGCTCTTCATTCTTCCAACTTGGGTGGTCATTCTGGTATTAATGCCACATATCAAAGAGCCAAGCTTTATTTCTATTGGCCTGACATGAAGACTGATATTATCAACTTCATCACCCAATGTGATATTTGTCAAATGAATAAAGGAGAACATTCAAAGCCTGGTGGCTTGCTACACCCCTTACCTATTCCCACCCAAGCTTGGCAAGACATATCCATGGACTTCATAGAGGGACTTCCACCCTCAAAGAACAAAACTGTCATCTTTGTGGTAGTTGATATGCTCACTAAGTATAGTCATTTCATGGCTCTCTCTCATCCTTACACAGCTGCCACGGTTGCTCAAGTCTTTCTAGAAAATCTGTACAAATTGCATGGGTTGCCTCAAACTATAGTGTCTGATAGAGATTCCATTTTTCTAAGTACATTCTGGCAGGATCTGTTTACTGCTTTAGGCACTACATTGGCTATGAGTTCAGCATATCACCCCCAAACCGATGGTCAGACTGAGCGCACCAATGCTTGTGTCGAGTTTTATCTCAGGTGTATGACAGGCCATCATCCTCAATCATGGCAGACTGGTTGTATCTGGCAGAATTTTGGTTCAACACCACTTTCCACACTAGCTTGCAGAGCACCCCCTTCATGGCTTTATATGGGTACTCCCCACCCTTATTTGCCTTGCCCCCTTCTGCCCCACTCTCCCTTGCTGACGTGGACACATACTTACAACAGAGACAACACATGCTCAACTCCTTGAAAGACCATCTAGTCAAAGCACAAGAGAGAATGAAGCACTTTGCTGACAAAAACAGAACAGACAGAGAATTTCAAATAGGTGATTGGGTGTTCCTCAAATTACAGCCTTACAGGCAGACCACAGTTGCTATTCGCAGCAATTTGAAGCTCTCTTCCAAGTATTATGGACCCTTCCTCATCATTGACAAGATTGGGCAACTAGCTTACAAGTTAGACTTGCCCCAAGGCTCACAAATTCATCCTGTTTTCCATGTGTCTCAGCTGAAGAAGAAGATAGGTCCCTTGCAACACTCTTACCCAAGACTCCCACTAGTTGATCATACTGGTGCTTTCATGGCCAAGCCAGTAGCTATACTGAACAGACGTGTTATCCCTCGCCATAACAGGGTAGTCACTCAAATACTTATACAATGGTCCAACTCTTCCAAGGAAGAGGCCACATGGGAAGATTGGACTCACTTATCTGCTACATTCCCAGACTTTCAACCTTGAGGTCAAGGTTTGTTTGAAGGGGACGGTAATGTCATGACTAGAGGGAAATTCTTGAGGGAAATTCAAAATATAAGGGTAGGATAGACTTTTCATTATTAACAATTAGTTATGAAAGAAGGGTGGTAAGTGAACCACGTGTAGGGTCATGAACAACCCTCTCAATTGTTAGTTAGAACAACAATATATATAGAAATATCAGGGAAGAAACAGAAAGGAGAGGAATGAAATTATGAGGCTCCTTTGGGAGATTGTAGTGCTTATTTTCTTTTAATCCAATTTATCTTCAGTTCTACTCTGTTCTTTCCTCTTTTTCTCTTTTTCTTTCAGCATTCATCACAGTCATCCACCTGAAGATCCAGGACTGCAGCTCTTAATTTGAAATCTTCAATCACATTTGAGACTATCTCAACTACTGCTTTGAATTTGGACTGGAACACTCTGTTGTTTCTTTCTATCCAAAGATGGTAGATAGTAGCATTCAAAGCTAATTTTTTAAGCACAACACTTGAGATTTCCCAGTGAATTTCTCTTCACACCAATTCCATTCAGCTATCCAGTCCATAGGCTGATGCCTATATCCTAGCTTTACAAGAATACGAAACCAGACAAAGCCAGAGTATCTACACTTAAAAAAGAGGTGCTCTACACTTTCTGGTTCAACACTGCAAAGTGAACAACCTGAGGTTGCTATGACTCTCCACTTTTCTAGCTTGTCTTTAGTCTTTAGGGCCTTATTCAATACAAGCCAAGTAATGAAGCTGTGTCTCGGGATCCTACCTATGAACCAGACCAGTTTTGACCAGGATACTGGTGGTGATCTCTGTCTCATTGAGTGATATGCACTGTTGTTGGAGAACTCCTCTTCTTGACCCCCCATCCAAGTAATTTCATCTGTGTATTCACTATCAATTTCAACCGAGCCTAGCTCCTCATAAATATTAGCCATGTCAGCTCTCTCATTCAGTCTTGTATTCCACTTATTGTTAGTGATGAGTGCACTAACCTTGGCATTACAATGGAGCACATAGTGGTATGTGAAATGCTGTGGTACCCTATTAATAAGGATACCCAAAGGTTGCCACGAGTCTTTCCACAGTAAGGTTCCCTTCCCATTTCCAATTGAATGCACTATAAGCTTGCTTGCCTATGATCCGGACTTAAGGATGTTGCGCCAACACCAAGACGACTCACTGGGGATGTCCATGATTCAGAAGTGTTTGTTCTTGATCAAGTTTGCTTTGATCCAGTGTACCCATAAGTTATTCTTGTTAGAAACAATATTCCACACATGGCGCATCATTGTTGCTTTGTTTGATGTTTCAATACACCTTATACTCAAACCCCCTCATTATAAGGCCTACACACTCGTTGCCAACTAACCATAGGAGCCTTAGAGTATGTGTCTGATGCAGACCACAAGAAGTTTCTCATCATTCCTGTTTTATCATCTCTCACACTTGAAGGTAGCATGAAACATGATGTCCAATAAACATGTAGGCTATTCAAAACTGCCTTAATCAAGGTGACTCTCCCTGCATAAGATAGGGTCCTATTCTTCCAAGATTGGACCCTCTTATGAATTTTATCAACTAGAGGAAGACACTGGTTGTAATCCAATCGAGAAGATATCAATGGCAGGCCCAGATACTTCACAGGAAGCATGCCCAGTTTAAAATCAAGACACCTAGTTATCATGTAGAGCTCTTGATTGGGTACCCCTGCAGAAAAAAAATTGCTCCTTGAGCAATTGATGTCCAGACCCGTGCATGTCTTAAAAAGGCTCAAGCCACTTTGAAGTGCCTTTGCAGATGTGATGCTCCCATGAAAGAAAGTTATAAGGTCATCAGCAAAACATAAATGAGTGATCTGTGGGTTTCTACACTTAGGGTGCAAAGCGTAGTCACCTTCATCTACCTTCTGCTTCAGGATAAGATGCAGGAGTTCCATAACAAGAACAAACAGGTATGGGGACATTGGGCACCCCTGCCGTATCCCTTTCTTTGCTTTAATGAAGCCTTTAGCAGGCCTTCACCCAATCTATGAACTGTCCAGGAAATTGCATCTTCCTCATGACTAGCTCCATTGCTTCCCATCTCACCATGTCATAGGCCTTTCTAAGATCTATCTTGGCTGCACATCTGGGGGTTCCTTTGTTCCTATGATAATTTCTGACCAACTCATGAGCTAGCATCACATTGTCATGTATATATCTTCCTCTAATGAAGGCTGATTGGTCCAAGCTAACCAGTCTGTTCACCACTTTCTTCATCCTATTTGTCAGTATTTTAGTGATGCATTTATATAGCACATTGCAACAAGAAATCGGTCTGTAATCACCCAAAGAAGAAGCATTAGATACCTTAGGAATCAAAGTAATGTACGTTGCATTTACCTCACCAAACAACTTCTTGCTCTTGAAGAAGTTTTTGACCGCCCTTGTGAAATCATTCCCTATGATTCTCCAAGCCGATTTGAAGAAAAAAGGATGAGAATCCATCAGGACCCGGGGCCTTGTCTGAGCCTATAGAAGCCAATGCTTCTGTAATTTCATTCCTGCTCACTTCCTGGATCAGCTCCATGTGCTCTGCTTAATTCATAGTCCGTTCAACTTGCATCATATTAATGACTGAAGTGTCATAGCACTCTTGTTTACCAGCAAACACACCATCGAAGTGCCTGATGCACTCATTTTCAATCTCCTTCATATCTTCTATCTTCTCATTCTGAGAGTTGTATATTGAGAGGATCTTATTCTTTGACCTCCTTTCCCTTAGATAGTGATGAAAGTAGGTTACATTTTCATCACCTGAACGCATATGTTTGGCCTTCGCTTTTTGCAACACTTCAGACTCAGCATTACGGGCTGCAATTGCATATTGTTTAACTGCTTCCATTTTCTGTCTCTGCTAAGCTATGGTTAAGAGGGTCCAATTGAAGGGAAGTTTGAGTGACTTCCATGTATTGCTTTGCAGTTCTGACTCCACAGTTAGCATTGACAAAGGTGTTCTTTCTCCATGCTGTCAAAAGAGCTTTAACTCTTTTAAGCTTATGAACAAGTCCATAGGTTGCATTACCCCTCACTTGTTGCGCCCAAGCGTTTTGTATCACCTCCATATAGCCTCTCTCATGTACCCAATAATTGAAAAACCTGAAAGGTATAGAGCCAGGGTTTGTGTTCATAAATTGTTAGAATAATTGGTGAGTGGTCAGATACACCTGGGTTTAGGAAATCCACTTCGGAATTGGGCATATCAAGTAGCCACTCCTGATTTATCATTGCCCTATCCAACTTGCACATAATTCTATTATCTCCACTCTGCTTATTACTCCAAGTTAAAATGCATCTTTTGTATTGACAGTCAAGAAGACCTGTGTTCAAAGTGCATTCAACAAAGTCTGCAAATTGGCTTGGGCATATTTCCTCTCCTCCTACTTTTTCATGCGAGTTTAATATCGAGTTAAAATCACCCAGGACTGACCATGGAAGGTTGTTGGTCTTTGAGAAGTCTTCTAGCTCTAGCCAGAGCTTCTTCCTGATGTTGTTATAATTGCTGCCATATACGAATGTTAAGATGCAAGTGTATCCATTAGGCCATATGGCCTTCATGCAAATAGCCTGATCAGACCTAGATACTACACTCATATTCACTGCTTGAGGGTCCCAAATTACCCATATTCTACCTCCTTGGACAATATCATTGTTATCAACTACGAGCCAATCCCTCATTAGTTCCTTTTGAATTTTGTCCCTCTTTTCATTGTTCACTTTTGTCTCAACCAATCCCATAACACTGATTTGTTGTTTTTGTATTAACTTCCTGACTTCATTATGCTTTAAGGGGTCATTCAGACCCCTCACGTTCCAGCATGCTGTCCTAATCATCTAAACAAACAACATTTTGTTCTCCTCCCCCAGGTGGGTTAGTCCCTCCTTGCCCTACGATGGTCCTTTGTGTTTTGTTGGCCTTCCTAGCCAGCACATTTTCAGGTCCTTGTTCAGGTCTTTGTAGCACTTCAAAAGGATTGCTCATACTTCTAAGGTTATGAGCTTTATTCTGAATTTGCTTGTTAGCTCCTTTGGTCTGTTTAGAGTTACTACTAGTAGCATTGTCCATAGCCTTGTTTGTAGCTTCCCGTGAAGTCCTCGATGTTAACTCCTTCCTGCGTTCATTTTCTCGCATCAAGCTCAATGCATTGGGGTCCTGACAATCATGCCTAGGTGGTGGGATAACCACTACTGACAGGGTTGTTGTTGATGCTTCCTCATTCACTGGCTCATTCTGATCCTCATTTTGTGTCTCTGCTGCTAACTCATTCACTGTCTGACTTTGCAAATCATTTTGAGTATCATTCTGTGTATTATTTTTCCTTACATTCTTAGCACTGTCCTGCACTACTGGCACCTCATTATCCTCCAGATTCTCCACTCCCCTCTCGGTCTCAATTGGTTGATCCTCTTGCTGCCCATTATCCTGTGAAGCCACTGGAGTTGCACTATGAGCATCAATATGCTTACTAGAAGCATTGCGTCTATTTGTAACTGTTGTCCAACCCTCTTGAGTCTCTGCTGAGCCTTTTTTACCCTGAAACTCTTTCCAGTATTTAGCAGTTGGAATTGGAGTTTTCTTTTGCTTTGGGCACTTGGCAGAGTTATGCCCAAAACCCACACAATGCGTGCATCTCTCTGGCTTCCAAGAGTACTCAACTTCTACTATAGTAGTCCTCAGATACTGTTTGCATTCAACCATCCTTGTTGAATGGTCTGCAACCTTGATCTGTACTACAGGTTTACCCTCAACCATGGAGGGTGGGACATAGGACAGTTTCGTTGTCCCTTGTTCTCTGCGGTTGTTAAACAACCCTGCCCAACTTACCTTCCCGTTTTCAGTGTTGTTGTTGTTGGCGTCCTGTTTGTTTGCATGGTTTTCTACTGCAATAACAGGTGAGTCCACAAGCATCAAAGGGATACTAGTCTCTGTTACAGTAGTGTCCATGTGCATGTTCCTAGGTCCTTGTTCTGGTTCTTGTTCATTCATTCCCCTCTCAGTATCTGACACTTCTCCACGAGGGGTAGTGGAGGCGCAAATAGGTGCCCAAACTGTGATCATCCTTTCTCAATCAGCCCTGCAATCATCACCAGCATAACGAACAAAGATCTAGCACAAACCCTAGTCGTCTAGCACAAACCCTAGCTGCCAAGCACAAACCTTATTCCCCCCCAATGCCTCCTACATAAATAATTATTAGTTAAAAGTTTTAACACAAACACCACCAAAAAGTCATAACTTAATCAATCACATTGATTTTCTTTAAGGGTGACAATTAGTGACCCTACACGACACAACCTATTCCATGGTGAGTTTGGGTATGAGGACTTGACATGATTAACACGGGACCAATCCTGTCTAATATTTCGTAATTATTATGTTGTTAATAAGAATATTGGCATATAGATGGTCTTTTGTAATTATATGGTTTTGACACATACTAAAGAACCTGTATCGAATCATGCCACCTAGAGTACATATGTATATGAACACTTTAGTGAATTGCTTTAACACAATTAAAAACACTGCCAGTGATCAAACATGTTAAGCCGTGTCAACCTGACACAATATGGCTCAGACGCGGGTTGGATTTGGATTTGAGATTTTTAACATGATTACTAAACATGTCGGTTTTGGGTTTGACAAGTTGCCACATGATTTTCATTTGTTACGATACAACCCATTGCCATTCCTAGTTTTCTTTCTTTGCTTCACCACAAATCGTTTTTCTATTTTTTGATTTTTCTTTACATCAACATGAGTTTCATATTCTTCAACCTTTGATGAATTATAATTGGATGAAATAGATCAACAAAAACAATAAATTTTCCTTTTAACATCTTACAACATACCTTTGATTGAATAAAATTTAGAAAAATATGAGTAAGCTCAAATGAAAAAAAGGAGGAGGTGGTGGTTTGGTCAAGTTCAAATGTCGAATATTTTCATTTCAAGCTCCAATCATGTTTTGATTGCATGACAATAACTAACTACATGATGGTGTTTTAGTACGTAATTGATAAATGTTGGATGTAACTTATTGTTGAAGTGATGGGAATGAAATGAATGGTATTTCGGCCATGATTTTGAATTGAATGAACAAGATATTGAGTTTACTGTCTTAAAAAAAATTACATGGTTCGTGAACCACTATGGGATGGATAAAGACCTAGTGAAATAACTACATGACTTGTTAATATTCTAGGCAAAAATTCCACTGTTTCATTTTTCATTTCGTTGTTGATCTATTTTATAGAAGATGATTTGCATTGGAAGTTTAAGAACATGGAACTTACGAAGAAAAAAATAATTAACAGTTAACTAAGTTATGGCTTTGTGGTGGTGTTTATGATAAAAGCCAACTAAAGATTATTTATCTGAGGTGCATGAAGAAAAGGCTGGTGGTAATATATGCTCCCAAACAAAATGATGAAAAGAAAAGTTACCATTCGCACTCACAGTTTCATTTTTTTACACCAACACGAATTACTAACCACACTCACATCTTAAGAAAAATATGAAATTTTGAGAAAACTTGAAAAACTCTTTCACCATACGAACCCTAACAATCTTCTTTGCCAAAATATCTGTGTCTCATGCTGGTATCAAAGGTTTTGAACCTCCAAAAACCTTTTTCAATTTGTGGATAGTCTATGGACGCATTGTCGAGGCATTTTGCGAAGGAATTGAAGGTCAACAACTCTGGTCGATTTCCCAACAGTTGAACGAGTAAGTCCTGTCACAATCCCAAGCTCAAACACTCGCCACCTTTTTTTTTTTTTTTTTTTTTTTTCTATTTTCGTTGCTTAAAGGGAACGTTTCAAGAGTTTAATGGAGTTTTAAAATCATAAAAATAGTGTTTTAGGCTTATCCACAGTGTTCTGTACGGTTTTGATGAATTATAAAATCATGGTTGTTTTGGTTGAAACTCACCGGAGGAGATGGAAAAGACTTGTTCGTGTCTCCAACCCCATTTTTTTTCTACTTGATTTTTTTTTAAAATTGGGTCATTGATCGTATTTATTTATTTATTAATCCATGCCCGAAGGCTACATGACTGGCCCTATAGGGTTAACTAAACCAGGCCCGAAGGCTACAATATTGTTGCCACTTAATATCCTCGTCGCCTCCATCTCGCATAGAGACTTGCTTTCGCTTTGGTCCATCCACCTTGCATGAAGACTCGCTTTCGTTTTGTTTCGGTCTAGTTCATCTAATTGAGCGAAAACTCACAAAATCCTGGTGAGTCTTGATAGTCACGTAATTATTACATAATATATCCCTTAATTTATATATGTTAGTGTTTCGATTAGTATATTTTATTCTAATTATTTTATTTTCATGTTTTTATAGGAATTTGAACATGAACGATGAAATCGCATTAAGGCGACAATTTGAGGAATGATAAATTGATTGATTCTAATGGTGGTACAAAGTAGCGGGTCACATGTCTAAACCTAACCCAAACAAACCTAGGTCCACATAATTTAACCTAAGCCCAAACCCAACATAGGAGAATAGAGAAAACCTATTTAGAATTTGAGATTTCTCTTTGGCTTTTTTTTCTTAAGACTTTTTCTCTTTTTTTTTCCAGCCACGCCTCTTCTCTCTTCTGAATCTCCTCTCCTTTCCTCCTTGGCAGAGACATAGAAACCTTCGTCTCTCGCCACTAACCAATCGCCATCACCGCCATCTCACTCGACGTCCCTGTCTCAGCTACCGTCTTCACCTCCGTGTTCTCACCGTAAGCAACCAAACAACACAGAAATAGGGAGCACGTCCCTGCTTCACGACCCCATGTTCCTCTCTCCGCCACCTTGTCTTCCTTCCTGTTTCCCTCTATCTTTCTCACTGTTTCTCTCTCACTCGTTCCCGTCACAGATAAGAGACCAACTTAGATTAATCCTTAGGTTAGTCATGTGAATTCTTGAAAACAATAATTTGGATTACACAAATCTCGAAGAACCTGTGGTGGATTCGATGTCTCGGTCCCCTTTCTATCATCTTATTAGTTTAATTTTAGTTGTCAATTTCATTTTCTTAATTTAGTAATTTTCATCTGCTGTAACCCCCAACTTTAAATTAGTTCAAATAAGTCCTAAAATTCGACTGTCTCGTCAATCCTCGTGGGATCGACCCGTATTTTCCACTGTCTACTAGTTAGACAGCCGTGCACTTGCGGTATTACAAGTAGGGTTTATTAGCTTATTAATTTAGGTTAATAAAAACTCCATCAAGTTTTTGGCGCCGTTGCCGGGGATTGTAACGGTACAATCGAAATCTAGGATTGTTTTTGCTAGTTTATAAATTAGGTTTAATTTTCTTTTTAGGAATAGTGTTATGAGTCACTTTCTTATTTGTTTTATTTGCTTGAGTTTGAATTATTTTTGCATTTATTTTGCAGGTGGTCACACACATAGGAGCTCAAGTGGTAGGGCTGAAAACCGAACCATCGGTTCGGTTTTTCACCTAAACCATGAACCGAACCGATCTAGGTCGGTTTTAAAATTTTCAAACCGAAACCGAACCGACCATTAACAAAACCGATCCGAAACCGAACCGAATCTAATTTATACAAACCGAAACCGAACCGAACCGACTAAAATCGAACCAAAACCGAAATAAAATCGAACCGAACCGACTATTTTAAACATATTATATTATTTATATATAAAATATATATTATTTATTATATATATTCGGTCGGTTCGGTTTGGTCGGTTAAAATCACATAGAAACCGAAAACCGAACCGACCACTTCGGTTTTGAATTTTTTAAAACCGAAACCGATCCGAACCGAATTTAAACCGAACCAATCGGTTCGGTTTTGATCGGTTCGGTCGGTTTAGTCGGTTTGATCGGTTTTTTGTTCAACCCTATCAAGTGGGGACGAAGTGAAATATTGTGATTCGCTAGGAAACTCTCAGAAATCGACTTCTACCCGGCTTCGCAAGTAACCCAAAAGAGGTTCACACCGGAGGTAACTTCTACCCACCGTATCTGCACGCGGTTTTTGTGTGTTTAGCTTGTTCTTGGTAGTATTGCACGCAAATTTGAATAGTGGCAGGATTGAGTTGAAACTTCCGTGCCCTCTCCCGCGGATAGGTTAATCACCATCTACTTTAGGGTTAGGAACCTAGGTCTTCACTATTTAAAATTTGTAGCAAGTTAATTATCTAGGACTGGTGTGACGCTCTCATAGGAACCCTCTTTGGACGTTTGATAGCTTAAAATGGTCGAGTGAAGGAACATATCCCATCTGGGAACAGTTCTTGAACTGGCATTTCACTTTGAGCTAGAGAGTGGAAAAAGAGGTAGGAGCAACTCTGTAGTGGCGGATTGATAGGAAATTACCGTTCCTCTCCCACGGTTAGGTAAATTTAATTGAATTTCAACCCTGCATTAGTAAAGAAAATCTCTACGGCCGTCTGCAATTTATTTTGTTTGTGCATTATCTAGGTGCCACTTAGGGTTTCGTTGTTTTTATCTTTTAGAGTTAGGACATCTTCATATAGCAGTTAGGCTTGCATAAAAAAAAATTTGAAGTCTATTTAGGAGTGTTGACTTTGAACCTTCGTTATCCAGTAGTTTATGCATACTTGGGTGCATGATTCTAAGAGTAGACTTGTCCGACAAGAATTCGAAGAGTTCTTTGAAGTCCCCATTACCTATTTAGGTTCATCGTCCTTATCCACTGAGATGGCTGAGGGGAAGGCCTTTAAGGATTACTTTGCCCCTCTTCCTAGTAGTGTTCCGTCTTGCATTGTCTTACCTGAGACAAATGCAAACAGTTTTGAACTCAACCATCTATTATTCATCTCTTGCCCACTTTTTATAGTTTTGAGAAAGAGGACCTTTATCTTCATGTCAAAGAATTTCTTGACATTTGCACTACCCTGAAGTACCAAAACTTTTCTGATGATTCGGTTCGTCTTAGGTTATTTCCCTTTTCTCTGAAAGATAAGGCGAAATCGTGGTTAAATGCATTAGAGACAGGATCCATCACATCATGGGATGCGTTGTCAAGAAATTTCTTGGCAAAATACTTCCCCCCATTCATAAAACGAATGCCCTCCGACGAGATTTATCTAATTTTCAACAAAAAAAGGGTGAACATTTCTATGAATGTTGGGAAAGGTTCAATGAGCTCAGGTGTCCCCAACACGGATTTGAGAAGTGGTGGCTAGTTCAATACTTCCAAGACGGTTTAACCCCTCAAAACCGTCGTATGATTGATGCTACCAGTGGTCGGTCATTAATGAAGATGAGTGTCAATGAGATATGGGAATTCTTTGAAACTCTTTCCGAAAATTCTCAGCAATGGGATTATTTGATAAAGGAGTCTGATAGGCGTAAGGGTGGTATATATGAAGTTAGAGATACATCTGTTCAACCCCATTCTGCCTCAAAGTTAGAGACGACTGTTATGACCATGACTCAAAAGATAGATGCACTCTTGAATTTGACTCAACCTGCACTTCCCGCAAACGCTTCATCTGAAGTCTGTGCTGCATGTTCAAGTCCTGGTCATTCAATAGCTAATTGTGACTTGCAAAACGATTATCCTGCATACTATGCTAAGCAAGTCAACGCTTTTAATGCGATGCGGCGACCTGGCAATAATCTGCAACCTAACTCTTACAATTCAGGGTTCGCCAAACATCCAAGTCTCTCATGGGCCCATGGCCCACACTAAGGGGGATCTGTTGTTGTCTCCCAGGCTCCTCAAGCCCCTAGCCCTGTTAGGTCCCACCATAACCAAGTTCTTCCATCCAACACATCAAGTTTAGAGGAAACAGTTAATCGGTTTTTGCAGCGCTCAGAAAGTATAATTGAGCAAAATTCTAAGGACATATCTAAGTTGAAAGCCACGACTCAACACCAATCTCAAGCCCTCAATAGACTTGAGATAGTTGTGAGTAAGATTACTCAGTCTTCTTCTGAGAGAGAGCCAGGGAGATTTCCTAGTCAACTTGTTCCAAACCTAAAGGGTTAATTCGTAGTTGGTAGTACATCTGAGTCCTACAATGAAGATGTCAAATCTATTACTACCCTTAGGAGTGGAAAACAGGTTGACAATCGAGTACAAGTGCTCGATTTGAGTGTCGGTGCATCCACGTCTAAATCAAAGCAGGTTGCATCTCCATCTGACAAGGTGGCTGATAAAGCCTCACCTTCTACAGATGCTCCTGTTGACTCTGACTCCACTCAGACATCTTACTTGCCTAGAGCCCCGTTTCCGCCCAGTTAGCTCCGGCAAAGAAAGGGACAAATGTAAACGATGTAATGGAATTTTTTAGACAAGTCCACATAAATATCCCATTACTTGATGCTATCACGCAAGATCCTAGCTACGCCAAGTTTTTGAAGGATCTTTGCACACAGAAGCGGAAGCTACATGTGCAAAAGAGAGCCTTCCTCACCGAGCAAGTGAACTCAATTATTCAACACAGAACCCCGCCTAAGTATAGGGATCCTGGTTGCCCGACTATTTCTTGTATTATCGGTGACCATATGATAGATAAGGCATTATTGGATTTAGGGGCGAGTGTGAATTTATTGCCATATTCTGTTTATGAGCAATTAGGTCTCGATGGGTTAAAACTGACTAGAGTAACACTGCAATTAGCAGATAGGTCTGTCAGAGTCCCCCGTGGTGTTATAGAGGATGTGATTATCATGGTTGAAAAGTTCTATTACCCTGTGGACTTTATAGTTCTTGATACACAACCTGTTCACAATCCCTCTAGTCACATTCCAGTCATTTTGGGTTGACCATTTTTGGCCACATTCAATGCCATTATTAACTACAGGAATGAAATTATGAAATTGTCATTTGGCAACATGACTGTCGAACTCAACGTTTTTAATGTTAGTCAACAACCTCCCGAGTCCGAAGATATACATGAGGTTGACATGATTGAGAGTTTGGTGGAAAATTCCTTTCCGTAGTCCGCCTTAGATGATCCCTTAACGACTTGTTTGACTCATTCTGGTTTAGACTTTGATATTAATAATTCCATTAGGGAAATGAATGCTTTGCTTGATGCATCCCCTAGTTTGGTTCCTGGTTCTTCATGGAAGTCTAAAGTTGAACCCCTTCCACTTAGTGAGTCAAAACCCGTCCCTTCGGTTAAGAAGCCACCCAAGCTTGACCTTAAACCATTACCTGACACCCTCAAGTATAAGTTTTTAGGTTCTGATGATACTTTACCTGTTATTATTTCATCGACATTGACTGTTGAACAGGAAAGTAAGTTGCTAAACGTTTTGAAAGAACATAAGGCATCACTGGGGTGGACTATAGCGGACATTAAAGGAATAAGTTTAACTGTTTGCATGCATCGTATTCATATGGAAGATAATGCCAAAACTTCACGTGAAATGCAACGTAGACTTAATCCTAATCTTAAGGAGGTTGTCCAAGCCGAAATGCTCAAATTGTTGGATGTTGGTATTATTTACCCCATTTTAGATAGCTCTTGGGTCAGTCCAGTTCAGGTTGTTCCCAAGAAATCGGGGGTAACTGTAGTACAAATGATAAGAATGAGTTAGTGCCTACCCGCAGACCACTGAATGGCGAGTTTGTATTGACTATCATAAGTTGAACTCAAGCACGAGGAAAAATCATTTTCCTCTCCCTTTTATCGATCAGATGCTTGAGAGGTTAGCCGAACATGATTACTATTGTTTTCTTGATGGATATTTCGGTTATAATAAAATCCCCATCACACCCGAGGATAGAGAGAAAACTACATTCACTTGCCCTTTTGGGACTTTTGCTTATCGGAGAATGTCTTTTGGGTTGTATAACGCACCCGCCACCTTTCAGAGGTGTATGCTTAGTATTTTCTCGGATATGGTTGAAAGGTTTCTTGAGGTGTTCATGGATGACTTTTCAGTGTTTGGGGATTCATTTGATGAGTGTTTGCATCATTTAACCCTAGTGTTAAAGAGGTGTGAAGAGAAAAGCCTTGTCTCGAAGTGGGAGAAATGTCATTTTATGGTTAGGCAAGGTATAGTTCTTGGGATAATAATTTCTAACAAGGGCATTGAAGTTGACAAAGCAAAAATCGATTTAATCTTGAGTCTTCCACCACCGAAGGCGGTGAAAGACATTAGATCTTTTCTAGGCCATGCTGGTTTTTACCATAGGTGATATTCACGTAATTATTACATAATATATCAATTAATTTATATATGTTAGTGTTTCGATTATTATATTTTATAATAATTATTTCGTTTTCATGTCTTTATAGGAATTTGAGCGTGAACGATGAAATCGTATTAAGGCGACAATTTAAGGAATGACAATTGGTCGATTCTAGTTGTGGTACAAAGTAGAGGGTCACATATCTAAACCTAACCCAAATAAACCTAGCTTCACCTAATTTAACCTAAGCCCAAACCCAAAATGATAACCTAAGAACCCAAGCCCAAGAAAATAGGAGAACCCTATTTAGCTCTCCCCAGTTTGGAGAAAGCTCTTATCTCTTCTTCTCTCTTTTCTTCCCCTCTCTGGGGGCTCTTAAAGCCACCACGCCAATCCACCCTGCCGGCAATACTCGCTTGATAGGAGAGCCGGCAGCGCGATAATCCCGCCATCACCACCTCCTCCTCGTCCTCCACCATCAGCCGCCACCTCCTCACCCTGTTTCGCACACCCACAGCCGCCGCCATCCACCATCAGATGCACCACCACCGCGACAGGAGCAGACCGCCCCTGTTTCTCTCCCTCCTTTCTGTTCTCTGCCGTTCGTCTCTCTCGACCCTCCTTCTTATTTTCCTCTCTTCTCCACGGTCTCCCTCCTCCATCTTTCTCTCTCTCACAACCACCACCTTCACCCGAGCACCACCACCACCACCGCGCGCACAGAACAGAGGAGTCCCTGTTTCTCCTCTGTTCTCAGCCGCCCTGTCTCCCTCTTCCATTCTCTCTCTATTCTTCTTCGGTCTCTCTGTTCATCCATCTCCCGTCCCTCTCTCTCTCTTGCAAGGATGTGAGCTCACCGGAGGAGCAGAGTTCACAAACAGCAACCTCCCTGTTTCACAGCCACCGCTCCTCTCCTTCTCGTCGTTTCGTTATCTCGTTGTTTCCTCACCCTCTCTCTGTCTTCTTGCAGGTACCGGAGCCAGTTAGGGAGAAGAGGACGCTCACGAAGAGTGAAGAACAAACGCGGAGCAGAGCGCGTCGCACTGGAGACGAAGCTCTGAGGCGTGCGATTTGGCGGGAGAAAACTGATTTTCAAATCAGTTTTGGTTATTTCCACCCCGGTGTTTGCTATGAGCCACCACAGTCCATCAGCAGCCCTTTTCTCGGGACTCGCGTCTGTGCAGAGATGATTTCCACCTCCATTGATGCCGTGACCACCGCTATCATGGAGAGCTAAACCCTTCGCCAAGGCTAAGATGAAACCAATTGAGTTTCAAGAGTTTGTTCTAGTTTGATTTTTTATTTTATTATGTGCTTAATTGCAAAATACATTTTATTTCTAAGTACTAGTAAATTACTTTCACCGATTATATCGGATTTTATCTAGACTAGTCGGTAGTTAAAGTTTTCTTTACTAATATTTAAAGCATCAGTTTTAATTGGTTAAGTTAGACTTGTGATTGAGTGTGCCGTAATAAGACACTCAATGCTAGGAGTTGAAACTTAATAAATTAGACTTGTGATTGAGTGTTCTGTACTAAGACACTCAATGCTAGGAGTCTATAATTTATGCTGAAATTAATTGTAAATTTGTAACATTGGATTTTAAAACTGAATTGTTCTTAACGATCACATCATCGATGCAAGCAAGGGATTCTCATCCCTAAAGCTTCTCGCTTTAGAAAATAATAAGTTAGATTAAAATAACTTGAAAAGCTGAATTGGTGGATTCAATGTCTTGGTTTCCCTTTTCATATTCTTAAAATCTTTTTATTTTGCTTTTTAATTTGATTTTTAGTTTAGATATTTTAATTGCTGTAACCCCACTTAAATTAGTTTAAGTCAACTCTGAAACTTAATTGCAACCACAGTCCTTGTGGGATCAACTTGTACTTGTCCTTGTCTACCAGTTAGACACTGTGCACTTGCAGTTATTACAAGTGGGTTAAATTAACCTATTTATTTAGGTTAGTTAAATCTGCATCAAGTTTTTTGCGTCGTTGCCGGGGACTTTAGCGGTGTAATTGAATTTAAGAGTTTATTTTCACTAGTTTGTAGTTTAGGTTAATAAAAAAAATAAAAAATTAGGTCATATATAGATTGCTTTTGCTTTTAGGATAAGCTTGATTTTTTTGTTTTGTTATTTCTTTTAAGTCTTAGAAGTTTTGATACTTGTTTTTGTTTTTTTTTTATTTTTGCAGGTATTAACAGGTATTAGGTCATATATTACAGGTTGCATATATAAAAAAAAACAAAACAAAAAGCACAGGGTTTGAATTGTTTACAGGTTGCTATCGCGTGGCACTCTCAGAAGTCGGTGAGCGGTTAGGTGGACGGTGCTTCTGATCGACGTCAACTCGACTTCTACCCGGCGTCGCAAGTAACCCAAGAGAGGTTCACGCCGGAGGTAACTTCTTCCCACTGCATCTGCACGCGGTTCTGAGTGGATTACTGTGTGTTTTGCTTGTTTTGTTTTTAGCTAGAATTGCATGCAAATTTGAATAGATTGAGGATATTTCTATTGCTGGAAAATTCCGTGCTCTCTCCCGCGGATAGGTTAACCACCATCTATTTTAGGGTTAGGGACCTAATCCCTCACTATTAAAATTTGTAGCAAGATAAATTAGGACAAGACGCTCATAGGACCCCTCTTTTGATACTTGAAAGTTTAAAGTAGTCAAGTGAAGGAACATATCCAATCTTGGAATAGTTCTGAAACTGGCATTACACTTTAAGCTGAAGGTAGAAAAGGAGGTAGGAACAATTAGATTTCAGGATATTTTTTATGCTGGGAAACTCCGTGCTCTCTCCCGCGGATAGGCTAATTAAAATGGATTTCAGCCCTTGATTAGTAACAAACATAGGTAGTAAAAGGGAGTGCTTGTAGGGATTACCAGACGTTACAGCCTCTACCTAGTAAATTAGTTTCTCACGAGATTAATTTGCTTTGTAGAAACCTCGACTTTTCGTGGGGCTATAACTATCAGCTGTACAGTACCCGAAGGCAATCTGAATGATTATATTGCTAGGTACTTATCTAGGGTCGTTTGCCATTCATCTTGCTTGCGCATCATATAGGTCCTGATTAGGTTTTCCCATTTTTATTTTTATTTTTTTTAGAGTTAGGTCATCTTCATATAGAGGTTAGGCTTGCATATATATATAAAAAAAAATGAACCTCAATGATTATCCATCTTGGTTTCCTGAGCAAGTCAATGTATTTAATGCCATGCGACAACTTGCTTATGATCCATATTCAGATTATTACAACTCAGGTTCAGCATATTATCCTGACTTCTTCTCCTTTTCTACTGAGGATAAAGACTTTAAGGATTACTTCTCCCCTACTACCTCAAAGCTCGAAACAACTCTTATGACGATGTCTCGGAAATTAGATGCACTTATGAATTTGACTCAACCCCTACCTCCCACTAATGTTTCATTTGAAAGTTGTGTTGCATGTGCGAGTCCTAGTCATTCTACAGCTGATTGTGATTTGCAATATGATTATCCTGAATATTTCGCTGAGCAAATCCATTCTTTTAATGCTAATTGGCGACCTGGTTATAATTCAAAGTTCAACTATTACAGCCTTGGTTTTGCCAATAATCAAAATCTCTCCTGGGCTCATAACTCACACCAAGGGGGACATAGTTTCTCTCAGGCTCCTCAATACCCTCATCATGTTATGCCTCAATTTAACCAAGCTCCTCCATCCAACACATCAAGCTTAGAGGAAATGATTAATCAGCTTTTGCAGCGCTCAACAAGTATAATTGATCAGAATTCTAAGGACATATCTGAGTTGAAAGCCACGACTCAAAGACTTGAGATAGTTGTGGATCATATTACTGAGGCGTTATCTGAAAGTGAGTTAGGAAGAGTTCCTAGTCACTCTGTTCAATCAGAGGGTCAATTCATAACTGGTAACACATCAGAATCCGAGTCAGATGATGTTTTTGAGGATAATGTGAGCGAAACTACTTTGCTTCATGACCCATTCCCTTCCCCACATTTTCATAATGACCCACTCGACATATGCCTTCCTAGTGACTCATGCATAGAATCAAACTGTGAACATTCTTTAGAGTCTCCCCTTGACGGTTTTCATGATACACATGACCATTTAGAGGCTTGTTTGACTCATGTTAGTTAGACTTTGATGTTGATGATTCCATTAGGGAAGTCAATGATTTTCTTGACTCAGTCCCCATTGTGGATCCTAGTTATAAATGGAAGTCTAAAGTGGAGCCTCTTCCACTCAGTGAGTCAAAACTAGTCCCATCAGTTGAGCCACCTGAGCTTGACCTTAAACAATTACCTGACACCCTCAGGTATGCGTTTTCAGGTACTGATGATACTTTGCCTGTTATTATTTCATCTATTTTGAATTCAAAACAGGTTGTCCCAAAGAAGTCGGGAGATATATCTAGTAAAAGAGTGCAATCCATAAGCAGTGTCAACTCTAGGGTTGGGGGTGTTGTTGAGCTATCCAATCCAACATCTTTGTGTGATTCATGTGATGAGCCTGTACCACCTGATATATCTATAGTTACATCTACCTGCATCACATTTCCATTGACCAGGGCTAATTATGTGGATCCCATGTTCCTGAGTGAGGATTTCAATTTTCACCATCCTGATGTGAAAATTATCCAATCTTCTGATTTGGAACCAGACTTAGGATGTTTCATTTTAGGAGTAAGGGAGGATCCTTTGTTGCATATCACTACTTGCGACCCATTCATGTTTAAGATCCCTACTAACTTCCAAGGAATGCGAGCTCCTTTACAATTTCTATATGATTTTAGATGGTGTCCTTGCAACTTCTGGGATGTGCTAGCATATCTTGTGTTGCATGTGGTTGCCATTTTTGAGTGGACTGATCCTCAACTTTTCAGGTTGTTGGTATACGATTCCTTAACCCTTTTGAGGTGAATGTTCCCTATGTTCTTCCTCGTCACTTCATGATATATCATTCATTAGGGAGAATATATGTCGGGCTGACGACGTTAAACCAAGCGCTCCTAGGAGGCAGCCTAGCTTCAGTTGTGTCATTATGGTTAGTCGATTGATTTTCGAGTTCTTTCTAGTTGCATTTCACTCATACTCGTTAGCTTCGTAACAATTTTGACTTACAACTGATACATGTAATTTTTTTAATTTTATTTTTTTATTTTTTCATTTGTGTCCTGTATTGTTTTTATCAATTTATCATGATGAGTCTACAGTTCTTATGTCTCTGAGCGTTCATTGGTGGAAGATTTCGTCGAAATTGGTAAAAACTTTCCCATGGTAATATCACTTTAACTCTCATTTTTTCTTTTTCCTGCATTTGTCATAATCATCATTTTATACATTGAGGACAATGTTTAGTTTAGGTTTGGGAGTGAGGTTTAAGAGTTTTTTTTGCATTCTTCGAAAATTTTGAACTAAAATTTATTTCACAATTTACTATTGTATTCTACTCAATCTCCATTGAATACATAGTTAATTATGACTGTGTGAAAATTTTCGATTTGAAAATGTATTCAAAATCTAAGTTTCTTTCCAATGAAGAGGATGTGCTTTCAAGTATACCTTTAAATTTGAGAAATACATGCTTTCACTTGTCACTTTTATATATCAATAGGAAAACATAAGGTTTGATATTATCTTTAAGTTAAATATATTTCATGATATTTTTTCGACTCGACCATTCTTGCACCATAAGCCGAGTTAGCATAACTTGAAGTTAATCAGTAAGATATTAATTAGAAAACCTTAGAATAATAGTGGAGACTTAACCCTTGTGAGTTTTGAGATATTCTATTTTTCTTGAGGGTTATTAAATAAACTCTGACTTTTCTTGAGTCCGCATTTTCTCGTTGATGATCTCATTATTCTTGTTTCTTTTATTGATTGCTTTGAGAATGGTGTTAAAATTGAATTATTACACTAGAACTTCTTGTTTTATTTAGTTGAGATGTCATAATACTGACTAGAGCTTAAAAAGTGATATAGGCCTTTTTTTCTTTGAACCGTTCTTTAGCCTTTTTGCCTACCCAATGATAAATATCCGTTTGCAGCCCTTTGAGCCTTTAAATAGACTTTTTCTTTGCTAACCCCATCTCCAGTACCTACTCCAGTTAGGGAGTAAGATCCCATATTATTTTTATCCTTACCCAATGTCTCTGAGAATGTGTATGGTTGATGTATTTTTGAAATGGGCAAGTAAAAGAGTTGAAATTAAATATTCCATGAATCGTCGGGACTGAAATGTTTTATTGTGCAGAAAGGGAAAGCATGTGTACACAAAAAAAAAAAAAAAAGAGATATGAAGAAGAATTTCGAAGGAAGAAAAATTAATGGTGTACAACATTGGTTTATTCTTCAGAGCCCCACGTGCTTATTAAAGGGTGTATCCATTCTCAGAGAATTTTCTCGTTTCCTTTTCCATTCTTGTTAGCCAAAATCTTAGTCTCATTACAACCTAATAAAGACCTAATTGATCTTAAGTAAAATTTTGGTTCATAGACGTGGAGATTAAATAACCAAGAACTATGTCGTGTGATTCAACATTCTCAAAGTGAGTGATATTCCTGTCCATGAGATCATATTCATTTCAATATTTGAAAAGTCCATTATTTTTATGATTATTATATGTGAGATGTTTGCCTTTCCATAATTTATTCTCTTTCTCACATATAAATTGAGTGATAACTAACCAATCTCTGAGTGATTCATTTCTGAGTGACAAGAGAGATTTGTAGTCGAAGCGTACAATTCAAAGGTTATCTGGTCGTATCTTTGCTGAGAAAAATAAAGTTATGTTGATAAGGCCATGCACACACACACTTCGAGTTGGGAATAATTGATAAAATTTATTTAACCTTTGGATACTATTAAACCGTTGTTAGACTCGTTGATATATTTTTCTGACATTGTTAGTTGTTTTCTGAAAATTTTGGCAATTAGATTCTTACTCTGAGGATAATAGATCGAGTTACCATGTTTTGGAAATTTATTGAGTCATAATGTTTGTGAGTAACATTTTTGCAAACCCTCACGAGACTATAACTCGTCCACTAGAGGTAATCTAGGGGTTTAAAGCCTTGTTGCACGTTTAAGGTAAATGCAACCGATGATTCCTGCGAAAGTGAGTTAAAATTTTATTTTTATTGTTTTGCTCGAGAACTAGCCAAATATAGGTTTGGGGGTATTTGATATTCACGTAATTATTACATAATATCCCTTAATTTATATATGTTAGTGTTTAGATTATTATATTTTATAATAATTATTTCGTTTTCATGTCTTTGTAGGAATTTGAGCGTGAACGATGAAATCATATTAAGGCGACAATTTAAGGAATGACAATTGGTCGATTCTAGCGGTGGTACAAAGTAGAGGTTCACATATCTAAACCTAACCCAAATAAACCTAGCTTCACCTAATTTAACCTAAGCCCAAACCCAAAATGCTAACGTAAGAACCCAAGCCCAAGAAATTAAGAGAAACCTATTTAGCTCTCCCCAGTTTGGAGAAAGCTCTTATCTCTTCTTCTCTCTTTTCTTCCCCTCTCTGGGGGCTCTTCCAGCCACCACGCCAATCCACCCTGCCGGCAATACTCGCTCGATAGGAGAGCCGGCAGCGCGATAATCCCGCCATCACCACCTCCTCCTCGTCCTCCACCATCAGCCGCCACCTCCTCACCCTGTTTCGCACACCCACAGCCGCCGCCATCCACCATCAGACGCGCCACCACCGCGACAGGAGCAGACCGCCCCTGTTTCTCTCCCTCCTTTCTGTTCTCTGTCGTTCGTCTCTCTCGACCCTCCTTCCTATTTTCCTCTCTTCTCCACGGTCTCTCCCTCCTCCATCTCTCTCTCTCACAACCACCACCATCACCCGAGCACCACCACCACCACCGCGCGCACAGAACAGAGGAGTCCCTGTTTCTCCTCTGTTCTCAACCGCCCTGTCTCCCTCTTCCATTCTCTCTCTATTCTTCTTCGGTCTCTCTATTCATCCATCTCCCGTCCCTCTCTGTCTCTTGCAAGGACGTGAGCTCGCCAGAGGAGCAGAGTTCGCAAGCAGCAACCTCCCTGTTTCACAGCCACCGTTCCTCTCCTTCTCGTCGTTTCGTTATCTCGTTGTTTCCTTACCCTCTCTCTGTCTTCTTGCAGGTACCGAAGCAAGTTAGGGAGAAGAGGACGCTCGCGAGGAGTGAAGAACAAACGTATAGCAGAGCGCATCGCGCTGGAGACGAAGCTCTGAGGCGCTCGATTTTGGCATGAGAAAACTGATTTTCAAATCAGTTTTGGTTATTTGCACCCCGGTGTTTGCTCTGAGCCACCACAGTCCATCAGCAGCCCTTTTCTCGGGATTCGCGTCCGTGCAGAGATGATTTCCACCTCCATTGACGCCGTGACCACCGCTACCATGGAGAGCTAAACCCTTCGCCAAGGCTAAGATGCAACCAATTGGGTTTCAAGAGTTTGTTCTAGTTTGATTTTTTATTTTATTGTGTGCTTAATTGCAAAATACATTTAATTTCTAAGTATTAGTAAATTACTTTCACCGATTATATCGGATTTTCTCTAGATTAGTCGGTAGTTAGAGTTTTCTTTACTAATATTTAAAGCATCAATTTTAATTGGTTAAGTTAGACTTGTGATTGAGTGTGTCGTAATAAGACACTCAATGCTAGGAGTTGAAACTTAATAAATTAGACTTGTGATTGAGTGTGCTGTAATAAGACACTCAATGCTAGGAGTCTATAATTTATGCTGAAATTAATTGTAAATTTGTAACATTGGATTTTAAAACTGAATTGTTCTTAACGATCACATCATCGATGCAAGCAAGGGATTCTCATCTCTAAAGCTTCTCGCTTTAGAAAATAATAAGTTAGATTAAAATAACTTGAAAAGCTGAATTGGTGGATTCAATGCCTTGGTTTCCCTTTTCATATTCTTAAAAACTTTTTATTTTTCTTTTTAATTTGATTTTTAGTTTAGATATTTTAATTACTGTAACCCCCACTTAAATTAGTTTAAGTCAACTCTGAAACTTAATTGCAACCACAGTCCTTGTGGGATCGACGTGTACTTGCCCTTGTCTACCAGTTAGACACTGTGCACTTGCAGTTATTACAAGTTGGTTAAATTAACCTATTTATTTAGGTTAGTTAAATCTGCATCAGTAGGTTCATTAAGGATTTTAGCAAGGCTACTCATCTTCTATGCAATTTACTTGCTAAGGACTCTGCCTTCGTCTTTGATGAAGACTGTTTGAAAAGCTTAAACAATTGTTGACTTTAGCTCCAATCATCCAACCTCCTAATTGGAATTTACCTTTTGATCTTATGTGTGATGCTTCTAATTTTGCGGTTGCAACTGTCTTAGGACAACGGGTGGACAAAAAGCCCTATGTTATTTATTATGCCAGTAGAACTCTACAAGATGCACAACTTAATTACTCCACCACAGAGAAGGAGTTACTCGCTATTGTCTTTGCATTGGACAAATTTAGGTCATACCTTATAGGATCCAAAGTTATCATTTTTACTGATCATGCAGCGCTGAAGTACATTTTTTCTAAAAAGGATGCTAAGCCACACTTGATTCGTTGGGTCCTATTGCTACAGGAGTTTGATATTGAGATTCGGGACAAGAAAGGTTCTGAAAATGTTGTAGCTAATCATTTGTCTAGACTTCTTGTAGAATCATCTACTGCAGATGTGCCCTTGAATGAATCCTTTCCTGATGAGCAATTACTTGCTATCTCCCAGTTGCCTTGGTATGCAGATATTGTGAATTATCTTGTTACAGGTCAACTCCTTTCTAATTGGTCTAAACAAGATAAGACTAAATTTCTTGTTGAGGTCAGACATTTCTTCTGGGACGATCCTTATTTATTTAAGTATTGTCCCGATCAGGTCATTAGGAAATGTGTTCCAGAGAGTGAATTTCATAGTATCATTTCCTTTTGTCATGATCAGGCATGTGGAGGTCACTTTAGTTCTAAAAAGACAGCTGCAAAGGTTTTGTAGTGTGGCTTTTATTGGCCGACTATTTTTCGTGACACCCATGCATTTTGTGCTACATGTGATAGATGCCAACGAATGGGTTCCATTTCTCGTAGGAATATGATGCCTCTTATTAACATTCTCATTGTGGAGATTTTTGATGTTTGGGGTATTGATTTCATGGGACCCTTCCCTCCATCATTTGGCTATCTTTACATTTTTTTAGCTGTTGATTATGTTTTCAAATGGGTAGAGGCGGTACCTTGTAAAACGAATGACCACAAGGTTGTAGTCAAATTTGTGAAAGATAACATCTTCTCTCGTTTTGGTACTCCGCGTGCTGTTATAAGTGATGGTGGTTCTCATTTTTGTAATAGACCGTTTGAACTGCTAGTTAAGAAATATTCCATTACTCATAAAGTAGGTACTCCATATCATCCACAAACAAGTGGGCAAGTTGAAATATCCAATCGGGAAATTAAACATATTTTAGAGAAAACTGTTCGACTAGACCGTAAGGATTGGTCACAACGTCTGAATGACGCTCTTTGGGCTTATAGGACAGCGTTTAAGACCCCGCTTGGAATGTCTCCATATAGACTTGTTTTTGGTAAGGCATGTCATTTGCCTGTGGAATTGGAACATTGTGCTTACTGGGCTATCAAGACCTTTAATTTTGATATAGGTGAGGCTGGATCACATCGTAAGCTCCAACTTAATGAGTTAGAAGAGATTAGGAATGATGCTTACCAAAGTGCTAAAATCTAGAAAGAACGAACGAAGGTGTTTCATGATAAATCCATTCTTCGCAAGTCCTTTGAACCTTTCCAAAAGGTTTTGTTATTTAACTCTCGGTTGCGTCTATTTCCTGGAAAATTGCGATCTCAATGGTCTGGACCTTACACGGTGAAAACAGTGTTTCCACATGGAGCTATGGAGTTTGTATATCCCAAAGATGGTCGTGTTTTTAAAGTCAATGGTCAACGTCTTAAACCATTATTAGAGATGCCTACATCAGAAGTCGAGGTTGATGTGTTGTTATTAGAGGATCTTGTGTACTCAGATTGAGAAAGAATATATTTCGGGCTGACGAAGTTAAACCAAGTGCTCCTAGGAGGCATCCTAGCTTCAGTTGTGTCATTATGGTTAGTCTGGATTAATTTTCGAGTTATTTCTAGTTGCATTTCACTCATACTCATTAGCTCCGTAACAATTTTGACTTACAACTAATACATGTAATTTTTTTCATTATTTCATTTGTATATCTATTTGTGTCCTGTATTGTTTTTATCAATTTATCATGATGAGTCCACAGTTCTTATGTCTCTTAGCGTTCATTGGTGGATGATTTCGTCGAAATTGGTAAAAATTTTCCCATGGTAATATCACTCTAACTCTCATCTTTTCTTTTTCCTGCATTTGTCATGATCATCATTTTATACATTGAGGACAATGTTTGGTTTAGGTTTGGGGGTGAGTTTATGAGTTTTTCTGCATTCTTCGAAATTTTTTGAACTGAAATGTATTTCACAATTGACTATTGTATTCTACTAAATCTCCATTGAATACTTAGTTAATTATGAATGTGTGAAAATTTTTTGATTTGAAAATGCATTCAAAATCTAAGTTCTTTTCCAATGAAGATGATGTGCTTTGAAGTATGCCTGAAATTTTTAGGAATGCATGCTTACACTTGTCACTTTAATATATCAATAGGAAAACATATGGTTTGATATTATCTTTAAGTTAAATATATTTCATGATATTTCTCGACTCGACCACTCTTGCACTATAGGCTGAGTTAGCATAACTTGAAGTTAATCAGTAAGATATTAATTAGAAAACCTTAGAATAATAGTGGAGACTTAACCCTTGTGAGTTTCGAGACATTCTAATTTTCTTGAGGGTTATTAAATAAATTCTAACTTTTCTTGAATCTGCATTATCTCGTTGATGATCTCATTATTCTTGTTTCTTATATTGATTGCTTTGAGAATGTCGTTAAAATTGAATTATTACACTAGAACTTCTTGATTTATCTACTTGAGATGTCATAATACTGATTAGAGCTTAAGAAGTGATATAGACAATTTTCTTCTTCTTTGAACCATTCTTTAGCCTTTTAGCCTACCTAATGATAAATATCCATTTGCAGCCATTTGAGACTTTAAATATACTTTTTCTTTGCTAACCCCATCTCCATTACCTACTCCAGTTAGGGAGTAATGTCTCATACTATTTTTATCCTTACCCAATGTCTCTAAGAATGTGTATGGTTGATATATTAGATTATTTCTCTGAGGATAATAGATCAAGTTACCATGTTTTTGAAATTTATTGAGTCATAATGTTTGTGGGTAACATTTCTGGAAACCCTCACGAGACTATAACTCGTCCACTAGAGGTAATCTAGCGGTTTAAAGCTTTGTTGCACGTTTAAGGTAAGTGCAACCGATGATTCCTGCGAAAGTGAGTTAAAATTTTATTTTTATTGTTTTGCTTGAGGACTATAAAAATATAGGTTTGGGGGTATTTGATAGTCACGTACTTATTACATAATATATCCCTTAATTTATATATGTTAGTGTTTCAATTAGTATATTTTATTCTAATTATTTCATTTTCATGTTTTTATAGGAATTTGAGCGTGAACGATGAAATCGCATTAAGGCGACAATTTTAGGAACGATAAATTGATTGATTCTAATGGTGGTACAAAGTAGCGGGTCACATGTCTAAACCTAACCCAAACAAACCTAGGTCCACATAATTTAACCTAAGCCCAAGTCCGAAAGTTAACCTAAAGCCCAAACCCAACATAGGAGAATAGAGAAAACCTATTTAGAATTTGGGATTTCTCTTTGGCTTTTTTTTCTTAAGACTTTTTTTTTTCCAGCCACGCCTCTCCTCTCCTCCTTGGCAGAGACATAGAAACCTTCATCTCTCGCCACTAACCAACCGCCATCTCACTCCACGTCCCTGTTGCAGCTACCGTTCTCACCTCTTTGTTCTCACCGTAAGAACCCAAACAACACAGAAATAGGGAGCACGTCCCTGCTTCACGACCCCCTGCTCCTCTCTCCACCACCTCGTCTTCCTTCCTGTTTCCCTCTCACTTTCTCACTGTTTCTCTCTTTCTCATCCCGTCACAGACAAGAGACCAATAGGGAGGACTCCTAGTCCCTGTTTCTCTCTCCCTCACTAACCCAACCCCTCATTCACCCCTCTCTCTTACAGGAACAGAAGAAGACGAAGGAAAAATAACAACGCAAGCCACCATCACCGCCACCAGAGCCACTTCCCACCGCAATCAGCCACCACAAAACAAAGCTCACAAGAGCACCGCCCCTGTTTCTCTCTCTCTTTCTGTTCCCCTTCTTGTTCTTCCCTCACCCTCTTTCTGTCTCTTGCAGGTACCGGAGTCGGTCGGAGGAAGAAGAAGCTCGCGAGGAGCGAAGAGGAATCAGTAGCAGCGGCGCGTCTCGCTGGAGAATAAAGCGCAAGAGAAAGGGCGGGAATTAACTGATTTTTTTATCAGTTGGCTATTTGCACCCCGGTGTTTGCTTTGAGCCACCACAGTCCATCAACAGTCTTTTCTCGGGATGTGTGTTCATGCTGAGATGGATTCCACCTACACCAGTGCTGTGACACCATCCATCATGATCTTCTAGACCCCACGCCGAGGCGAAGATGAAACAATAGGGTTTCCTAGAGTTTGTCGTATCTTAATTTATTGTTTTCTATATACTTGAACATTAAACACAGTTGATTTCTGAGTTTCAATAATTTGCTTTCACCGATTATATCCGGATTAATTATCTAGACTAGTCGGTAGTTAGAAGTACCCTTTATTGATATTCAAAGTCTGTTTTAATCAATTAATCTGAATATGTGATTGTGTGTGCCGTAAGAAGACATGCAATGCTAGGGGTTTAGAATTAGTTAAAATAAACCTGTGATTGTGTGTGCCGTAAGAAGACACGCAATGCTAGGGGTTTATACCTTTGCTGAAATCAATTGGGAACTTAGATTAATCTTTAGGTTAGTCATGTTAATTCTTGAAAACAATAATTTGGATTACACAAATCTCGAAGAACCTGTGGTGGATTCGATGTCTCGGTCCACTCTCTATCATCTTATCAGTTTAATTTTAGTTGTCAATTTCATTTTCTTAATTTAGTACTTTTCATCTGCTGTAACCCCCAACTTTAAATTAGTTCAAATAAGTCCTAGAATTCGACTGTCTCGTCAATCCTCGTGGGATCGACCCGTATTTGCCACTGTCTACTAGTTAGACAGCCGTGCACTTGCGGTATTACAAGTAAGGTTTATTAGCTTATTAATTTAGGTTAATAAAAACTCCATCAAGTCTCTAACCCGCAACTTCTCACAAGGAGAGTGGATGTCCGACCAACCTCTGTGTAGTAATTTTCGCGTTTATGTTTAAACATCTTCACTGTTATTTTTTTTGTTGATTCCAAGCTATGTTCACTATAATTCTGGTGTTGGATATGTTTTGACTACTTTATTTGTTCTTACCGTCTTTCAGGATGACTAAATCTTCTACACAGCCAGAGGCTGCTCCCAAAGAAAAGGTGAGATGCAGCGCTCAATAAAAAATGCGAGTACAACTGACAAGGTCAAATTAAAAGCGACTCGTTGAAGCTCGTGCAACTAAAAAATAAAAGCTCATGCAACAAGTTCAGGGAGAGACAAAACCAATGCAAAACAAAAACTCAAGGTGCTCAGTAAGGAAGACTTGGTGCCTATGAGAAAGTTTCAATAGAATATTCTAAGGGAGAATGATGTAGATTCCGACTAGATGTCAGAAAGGTGAATGATAGAGTTCACGTAAATGAACCATACTACTACCGTTATTCTCCTTGGTGGTGTGAGGCATGGCTAATTCTGATGGTGGTTGCTAAGGATAGTCGAGGAAGCAAAAGAAAGAATGATGTTGGCACTGCCCATCCTAGTGAAGCTCCTTGTTAATATGAATACTGTTAGCTAGTTTTGTTAGACTGATAGCTAGTCAATATTGTTAGCAATATGGTTAGATAGTTTGTTAGTCTGTTAAGCAGAAGTCTATATAAGGGCTCCTTCATGTACACTTTAACAATGTAATGAAATATAGAATACTTTGATTCATTACTTTCTCTAGATCATAACCTGATGCTTATTCTACTTTTATCAAGTTTAAATCTCAAGTTGAATTAGAATTTGGCCTCCCCATTAAATGTATTCAGTCTGATTGGGGAGGTGAGTATAGGTCTTTTTTCTACATTTCTATCTCAGCATGGCATCAGTCATAGGTTGGCCTATCCTACTACTCATCAGCAAAATGGAATTGCTGAGAGAAAACACAGACACATCATTGAGTCTGCATTGACACTTATTTCTCATGCCTCACTTCCTATGAAATTTTGGGATGAGGCTGTTAGGACTTCAGTTTATCTACTGAATAGAGTTCCTTCTACTGTGTTGAATGGCTTATCTCCATTTGAGAAACTTTATAAAAAGCTTCCTGATTATACCTGTCTAAAAGTCTTTGGGTGTTCTTGCTTTCCAAATACAAGACCTTACAATGCACACAAGCTTCAATTCAGGTCTGTTGAGTGCACTTTTCTTGGGTATAGTTTACAACACAAAGGGTATAAGTGTTTGTCTCCAAATGGTAGGATCTACATTTCCATAGATGTCCTCTTCAATGAACATTTGTTTCCATATTCTAAACAAAAGTCTCATTCTTCATTGCCTCCTTCCTCTTCCCCTGTGCATATTTCGTCTTTTATACCACTGTTTTCTGAGTCTACTCCTGAAAATATATCTACTGGACATATTGGTCAGTCTGATATTATTACCAGTGATCCTATGAATACTATTACTGGTGGTCCTATGGGTAAGACACATAGTCGTGGTCCTATGGGTGAGACAAATAGTCATACTAGTCATCATAATGGTCATACTGGTGAACATGCAATTTTTCCTGGTCTTACTGGTGGTCCGCACCATGGTCTTACTGATGGCCTTACTGGTAGACAGCACAATGGTAAGCTAAATAGTCAGAACAATGTTCAGTACATTCATCAGCCCAATGGTCAGCAAAATGGTCTTCCTGATGGCATTGCTGCTCCTGTTTCTACTCCTAATCCTAGTCATCCGATGGTTACTAGGTCCAAACTTGGTATTTATAAACCAAAAGTGTATATGGCATCTACTGAACCCTTGAGTTTGGCTGAGGCTTTGGACACACCTCATTGGTGTGAGGCTATGCAAACAGAATATCTGGCTTTGATCAGAAATAACACATGGTAACTAGTAGACATTCCTCTACACAGATCAGTTGTTGGTTGTAAATGGATATTCAAAGTTAAGGAGAATTCAGATGGCACAGTTCATAAATACAAAGCTCGCTTGGTGGCTCGAGGCTTTCAACAGGTAGTTGGTTTTGATTTTGATGAAACATTCAGTCCGATGGTTAAACCTCCTACAATTAGAGTTGTGCTTTCAGCAGCTCTCATGTTTGGCTGAAAAGTTTTTCATCTAGATGTTAACAATGCCTTCTTAAATGGTGATTTGTTAGAGGAGGTCTACATGATGCAACCTCCTGGATTTGTTGATCCATCACGACCCAAAGCTGTATGCAAACTTACCAAGGCATTATATGATTTGAAACAAGCGCCCCGAGCATGGTTTGACAAACTACAACATATTCTATTTCAGTTTGGGTTTATATCTGCTAAGTCAGATTCTTCTTTATTCATTCGACATACTCCTTCTCCAATTTTCTCCTGGTTTATGTGGATGAAATTCTAGTCACTGGTGCCAATCCGTCTGATGTATCTCAGTTAATTCAACAGCTTAATGCACAGTTTTCTTTGAGGGAACTAGGCCTTGTTAATTACTTTCTTGGTATTCAAGTTCAGCGCTCTGAAAATGGACTTTTTCTATCTCAGACAAAGTATATTCAAGATCTTCTTTGTCGTGCTAAGATGCATTTTGCCAAAGGTTTACCTACTCCTATGAGTGGTGGTGAGACACTACACCAAAAACCCCCATTAGCAACGGCTCTATACCGTGGGCGTAACCCATTGTCACGGCTAAGAGCCGTGGGCTACAGAGGCGTCGCGAAATTTGTTGTAACGGCTATAAACCGTTGCTAAACATTGTAGCAACGGTTTTATGCTTGAGTAGGGGTGGTGATTTTCAGCATTTAGCCACGGTTTTAAACCGTTGCAAGAACAATAACAACGGTTTTTAGCCGTGGCAACAATAGCCACGGTTCTAAGCCGTGATAAAGTGTGGATATTAGCAACGGTTTTAAACCGTGGCTACCAAGGTAGCAACGGTTTTAAGCCGTGGCTAACCCTGGCCACGGTTTGAAGCCGTGGCTAAACAGTGAGAAATAAACCGTAGCTAACAAGGTAGCAATGGTTTTAAGTCGTGGCTAACCCTGGCCAAGGTTTGAAGCCGTGGCTAAACAGTGAGAAATAAACCGTAGCTAACAAGGTAGCAACGGTTTTAAGCCGTGGCTAACCCTGGCCACGGTTGGAAGCCGTGGCTAAACAGTGAGAAATAAACCGTGGCAAACATCATAGCAACAGTTTCTAGCCGTGGCAAGATGCAACCACGGTTGTAAACCGTTGGCAGGTAAAACAAAATTCAAAAAAAAAAAGAAATTTGGTTTGTTGCAACGGTTTCAAACCGTTGCAAATTAATATAATCGAAAAAAAAAATTTATATATTTTTTTTGCTGCTGCAGCAAAATCACAGCCGTCGCACCTGCAAACTCAGTTCGTACTATGGTTTGTGTCATGCCTCCGGCACGAATAAGATTCCACAAACTATATGCTAAATAAATACAAAATCAACCGTAAAAAGGAACTTGTCAAGTTTTGACGCCAAACAAAAACATGTAAACAAATAGCACTAATGTACAATAACAAGATTAACCTGAACAAATGGAACCTTGTTATATCATGTTTCGCTCGCATCTAAAACAAAAGAATTTCTCTATGTTTTTTCCAACAATACAAATCCACCTAGTTATAATGTAAGAAAATACATTGATGCCCTTAGGAACAGGCCCCATTTCTTTCGGTAGTTGCTTGTTCAATATACTGAAAATGATGAGAATGCAGCACCTGGTAGTTGCTTGTATATGGCACCGGTGATGGTTGATACAATGACACACTTTGCACCCCAGAAACAAGCAATGTATGCACATTCTCCTGTCCAACATACTGCTGCCCGTACTGGCTCAGACCTTCAGAGCCCTGCAGTATAAAAATTAGTCAGTACTCAATGACAGACAAACATGACCTATAAAGATTGCTAATAAACCAAAGCTGATGATGAAAATGATGAAAACACTGGCAGCTCTTTGGAAAATTTACCATTATCTGAATCTTGGTAATCAGACAACCTTCCCAGCTTCCAATCAATGAGAACACCATCTCCCCAGTATGAAACAACCACTTGAGCTGAAAAAGAAACAAGGATCACCTGTTCAATTCATTACAAGTGCCAAATCTCACAGAGTGTAAAAATCATCAAAATAGAATATAAAAAGATAAACCAAAAACCCATCTCAATATATCAACTCTATCAAGTTCAAAGACCTACATGAACTGAATAACGAAACCGCATTGAAGCTAAAGCAGATGAACAATCGCAAACAACGGAAAAAAAGGTGCTGAAGATGCAAAAAACAGTAAAATTTCAGTGAAGTAATATGTATGACCAATATGGGAACATGTTGGAGTTGTCAATGTGTACAAACCCACTAAAGATGGAAAAAGCTGATAGATTATAGATTACAGAGATAAGTTAAAGAAGAGAGAGTTAGAAATCAAGCAGAGAATCAGAAACCAGTTGATAATGAGAAGGTTTTTACATACATACCAAAATCAAAGTGGAGGAAGAGTAGTAGTAGTAGTTGCTTTTGTGTGAAGTGGAATGAGAGTGAGACAAGAGGGAACTCGATGAAATAAGTGACAGGCAAACCAAAGCGATTTCTCAAATAAGAGACAATAATTTAACCAAATGAACAGTAAGTCAACAGTAAAATTGTTTTCAACATCATTTTTCTTTTCAATTTTGCTTTCCAGAGCCTATGTTACTAGCATATATAAGTACCCAGAGTTGATGCTGAAGAAAACAAGGATGTAAGATAAAAAGAGGCAACAACATCTCACGTATTCTTAAATGCTAATAAAGTAATAAACCAAAGCTGGGAAATTTATCAAAGCCGCAAGAATCCCCAACGCCGCTAAAGAACCACTTATAATTGATATTATAATCATTAAGGATCAAGTTCTCAACAACACTATCTAATCAAAATGAAATTTTTACATGTATTCTGTTAATTGTCATAGTGGTTTCAGAAATATCGGCAGGTACAAGCATTGGGATGTTCAACATTGATGACCAAAGCATAACCAATATAGTTCCACGAATGGCCAATCCCCAAAAAGTCATCTATAAAAAGTGAAAACACTGAACATGAGCAAAAGAATTATTTGAGTTCTACTTACCTAGCAAGCTCAGCACCAGAATGTGTATGAAAGCTATCTATCAACATAGCTGTTGCTGTTCCACTTGGGTAGGTAAGCTTGTAATCCAGAATCATCGCCTGCAAACAATTTGTGTTCACCTCCCTCAATTCTAAATGTCGGTGCCTATAAAGCAGCAAAGTGAGTTGAAAACTTACGTGTTGAGAGACTATAGTCTGCAAGAAGACCATAGAGTTGATGAGGATCTTACCCCACCTAGGCCCACTTAATTCTTTAGGAAGATATTCTGAAACAGATGAACCATATGCCCAGTATCCAACTATGCTCACACCATAATATACTGCAAGGCCAGCAGAGTATTGTAGATATAAGGCCTTCTTCATGTTCTGCACTGCCGGTTTCCGCAATGTCGACTGTAAAATAATATTCATTCATAAGCTTAATAATGACTGATTTCAAGTATAAACAATATTGTGTGTGTATCATTGAAAAAACAGGAATGAATGAAAAAATCTAACCTGTATTTCTGGCAACAAACCGGAGGTATTGCAAACAAGAATGGCAGCAATGGCACCAAATGCGTGGAAGAATTTATCTACTTGACTTCCTTTGATTTTGTAATCCCGGCTACTATTTGTGTTGGACTTTCCTGCAAAAATCATGTCATCACTCCACTCACTCAGTTATGCACATTCCAGTTCCAATATGAAAAGAGAATGTGGTGTTCAAAGACTAAAAACTAAGACGTAAAAATACTTACCATCTTTCACTAACATTATTAAGAGGATGAGAATGTAAGCAAAGGTGAGGACAGCTGAGAGTCCAATCCAACCTCTCATTGCCGACATTGTTGGGACCAAAACAGCGAATGCAAAGAATACTATGCCAGTAAGGATGATGAAATATTGAAGTCTCAGTGAGGAAACAGTGAAATCCGAGTTAATCTCCTGCAACACGATACAATACAATACAATGAAACTCACTCTAATTAACTAGATTAAATCACTGCGTAAATTGTATTATCCCAGGCCTTTGACGCTCAAATTGTTTTGCTTATGGATAAGAAAATGTGTGTGTGTGATAGAAGGTGATTTTATTCAACTTGGAGGCAGGGCATTAACACTTGATTTTATTCAACTTGGAGGCAGGGCATTAAAAGATGCAGCTATCAATGAGATAGACCAAATTAGCAACTAAAAGTAATTATGTGGTGATATTGGACGTTTGTTCTTATTAGTTAAAATGAAAAATAAAAGTAAAAAAAATAAATCTGAGTATTAACCAATGAACCATAAAGCTTTGCTCTGTTTGAGACCAAGGATGCACGGACTCGGACACGGACACGACACGGCGACTCGACAATTTTCAAAAAAATAGGACTCGGCGACACGGTCAAACTTAATTTTTTAATATATATTTTTTGTAACTCATCAAATTCAAACATATCAATAATACATTCAAATTCATTCATTCAAATTTATAAATGCATCATAAAGTCAAGCTCAACTGCTCAAGTAGTCAAGTCATACTCATAAAGCATAAAGCAATATAATTTCATTAACTTGATAATGTAAATTGATAATT
This sequence comes from Berberis vulgaris, assembly GCA_963556465.1. Classification (NCBI taxonomy): domain Eukaryota; kingdom Viridiplantae; phylum Streptophyta; class Magnoliopsida; order Ranunculales; family Berberidaceae; genus Berberis; species Berberis vulgaris. The sequence continues at coordinate 31,660,597 of OY747129.1, read as the reverse complement.
TTAAAAACTCACCAGTCACCAGCGAGGCGGCTAGATCTCTTCTTCTTCTTCATTAACTAGCGGATCCACTGTCACATTTTCTGCATCCAACAGTCCAGCCTCTAGCTCCGGTTCATCAAGCGAAAGACTGGCAATCTCAAGCACTCCAGTAGCATCCAAATCCAACGAATCAATAGCATCTCCTGTGACATCCCACATCCTTGTCTCACCTTCTTGGTACCCATTTTTTCTTCTTGACAAAAGACGAAGGTTGGAATGCACATACACTAAATCTTCAGCTCGTTTTGGGGTCAATTTGTTCCTTTTTAATGAGTGGATGTTGTTATATGTGCTCCAATTCCTCTCACAACATGAGGAAGAATAAGGTTGGCCAAGTAACTTCAAAGCAATATTCAAGAGATTAGGTGCACTGGTACCATGAGCAACCCACCACACATCAGGGTCTAGGTATGCTCTATTCTGTAGAACATCACTTTCTGCAAACTCTCCACTAGCAGTTGAAAACCTTACATACTCTGTAACAACCGCTCTTCTGTCTTCAATTAGAGGAAAGTATCTCTTGAAACATATAGTTCTCTTCTTTGTAATCTCAGGATCTTTGTGTGGCGGAATACGATTAGGATCCTCTTGCAACCATTCTCTGCTATAATACCTATATTATATATTAATATTAGCAATGTCAATCACAAATTAATATATAAACATTAAGTGCATAACTCATGAATTCTAGTCTTCTAGTCAATACTCAATAATAAGTAGAATAAAAAGTTAAAAACAATGTAATTATTTACCTTGGATTCAAGGAATGTGCTAAGCAATGCAGTGGTGTGTTGTTTTTCTCCCATCGATCTACCAATATCTGATCCACCACTGAAAAAAACTCTGACTCCTCCTCACTAGTATTTTCCTTTCCTTCATGACGGTAAATAACTTGTTTCACTTTCTCAATCATAACATCCCACATCTCATACACCAAGTGAAGACAACACTTATCTGTATCAGCCCTCCGCAACATTTTATAAATAGGCTCTGTGAAACGAAGCACATAGTCCACTTTGTCCCACCACAAGTCATCCAATAGTATTCCTTTCACAATCCGTGCTTTGTCAACATCATCTTCCTTATAGGAATCCCACTTATCTCCAATCACCATACTTTGGATGCTACTTTTAATGTCTTTCAACCTCTTCAGCATAATTATGCTTGAAGCAAAGCGTGTCTCAGCTATGGAAAACAACTTCAATCTCGAATGCTCATTAAACATGTGCAACCTCATGGAATGGTTCATGATAAAGTTCTTGATCATCACCCCATTCCCAACAACATCAATAATCCAACTACACAAACTGTAGGCCTTTTCATTTGCAAGCGTGTTCTTTGGAGCGCATATATTCTTCAAGGCAAGGTTGAGAGTGTGGACTACACAAGGTGTCCAAAAAACCTCAGGATACTCGCTCTCAACAAGTAAACCTGCAGCCTTACAAACTGGAGCATTGTCGGTTATAACTTGAACGACATTCCTTGGCCCAACCTCACGTACAACTTCCTTGATCAAATTAGCAATGAATAACTTGTCTTTGTATTTCCCTTCACAGTTCACAGCCTTTAAGAACATTGGACCACCCTCATTAATCACTATGAAATTAATGAGAGGCCTCCTTTGAGAATCAGTCCACCCATCACAAACAATTGTTGCCCCTTTAGTGTGAGACCCTTGTGTGGGCGGACCTGTGGGGGAGGGTGAGGGTGAGGGTTGGAGCCCAATAGGCCCAACAGGCCCGTGGATCCCAAGAGGGGTTGGGCTAGCTACCAAGGGGGATCATAGTCCCACATCGCCTGGGTGCGGGATGGTTATGTGCTATATATGTGCGAGGTTGGATCCCCATAGTAAGAGGCATTTTAAAGCCGTGCGGGCCGGTTGGGCCCAAAGCGGACAATATCTTACTGTGCGGATCGGGTCATTACAGAATGGTATCAGAGCCTGACCCAGCCGGAAGTGTGCCACGTGGAGGTGGGCCCTTGGGCAACGTGGATGTTGTGCCTGTGTGGCCAACGAGGACGTTGGGCCTTAAGGGGGGTGGACTGTGAGACCCTTGTGTGGGCGGACCTGAGGGGGAGGGTGAGGGTGAGGGTTGGAGCCCAATAGGCCCGTGGATCCCAAGAGGGGTTGGGCTAGCTACCAAGGGGGATCATAGTCCCACATCGCCTGGGTGCGGGATGGTTATGTGCTATATATGTGCGAGGTTGGATCCCCATAGTAAGAGGCCTTTTAAAGCCGTGCGGGCCGGTTGGGCCCAAAGCGGACAATATCTTACTGTGCGGATCGGGTCGTTACATTTAGTAACCCATGTGAACTTTGTTGCCTCCAACAACCTCTCAATGTTGCTCCTTTCATTTTGAAGCAATGTCGTCCTCAATGCATTATACCCAGGAATCTTGTAACCACTAATAGACTTTGCTTTATTCGTTGCAAAGGTGAAAGCCTCCTGAAAATATGGATTCCTTGCAAGGTTGAATGGCAATGCAGCTGAGTAGAACGCCCTTGCAATCAAAGCATCCAACTCTTGTCGCTCACTCATATTGAACGCATGTGCAATAGGATTAGTAATGGCTCTCCTCTTCCTCTATTCATTGTATGGAAGTGGAACTGAAGGGCCAACCCCCCCCACTACTTGAACTCAGGTGCGGGTGACTACTTGATCCCACTGAAGGAGGTAAAGGAACACTTTGTATCCTTGAACTTTCTGCTTTCAATGTAGCTTCATCAATAAATTGTTGCACCTCTCTAAGTTGTATGGGGGAGATTTTGGCACAAATAGCTATCCCATGACCACTTATCTTCAACAAGTGGTGCTTCAATCTAGTAAGAGAGCCTGTATATTCTTTCTGACAATAGTTACACTTCCATCTAAGGTTTCCCCCACCTTCATTTGGTTTTCCTAATCTTGTCACATGCTTCCAAAGATCATCTCCAGTTCCTTGGCCTGCTAAAACCAATTTTAATTTCTTATTTAGTTTTCACTTTTCAGCCAATAGGTGCAAGTATTTCATGCATCATGCATACTTTCATATATATGAAGACTGAAGAGAAAGAAAAGAAAAAACACAGCAAAACAGGAATCACAGGGAGAAGAAAAAAAAAAAAAAAAAACAAACAGGAAAACAAATCTATATATTTTAACTGGAATTCTAATTGCAAAACAATTCAACTTGCAAAACAAAAAACGAATCGCGGGAAAACATCCACTTGCAGGAAAAAAAAAATCGAATCGAATCGATGAAATCGTAGAAATTTCAAATGAGGAAGGATTCGAAGGAAACAAAATGGCAGAGAAATGAGAGAATAGCAGAGATTCAGAGAATAGCAGAGAAAAAAAAAACAGAAATCGAATAATCGATCGATCGATCGATGAAATCGATCTCAATCGAGGGTCGATGAAATAAATCACAGGAACGAAATCGATCGATCGAGTACTCTACATGTCTACTCAGATAAGCAGGAAAAAAAAAATGAAATCGATCGATCCTGTCGATCGATCGAACGTACCTGGTGTCGATGAGGACGCCATGATTCTTTGCTCCTAATTCTCTTCTCCTCCGTCTGTCGATCTCTCTACAGTCCTCTCTGTCGAAACTCGAAATCGATCGATGCTTTTTTTGGGTTTGTGAGTTAGGGTTTGTCAGTCAAAAATCGAAATCGATCGATTCTTCTCCTCCGTCTCTTGATGTCTCGATCGATCGATGGGTTAGGGTTTCTGAGTTTTTTTTTTTTTTTTTACTCTGACTCAGTCGCTGTGTGCGAGGAGGGAGGAAGGATCGGGCGAAAATAAAACATTTCATAGTCAACAAATTTTGACTACGTCCGGACCGTGTCCAGGCCGTGTCCAACTCAATCAACAAATTTTGACCGTTGACCCCGTGTCCAATACGTGTCCAGCGCGTGTCGTACGCGAATCCGTGTCCGACACGTATTTGACGCGTGATTCAGGGGGTTTTCGGAGAGTCGGTGCATCCTTGTTTGAGACAAAACCAGTAAGGAGAATACCTCAACCACAGCTCAAAACCAGTGTGCTAACCGCGCACGCTAAAATCCGCTGCGGCCAGAAATAGCACGTACAGCAGACACGCTGAATCGCACTGTCTGGATCAACATCGCACTCTGTCTGCAATGCAGAGCACGCTGAAACTGCAGCGCACCCTGCCTGGGACGCGCTCTGTGCTGCAGTGTTTCCTTGGAGACAATTGACTTCCATACCTGACAGTTAGATGAAATAAATACATAAATAATCATGAGCCATTCAGGGTATTATCAAAGCATTGGGAACAAAAAGGTAGGACAGTCAAAATTTGTTTTATTTATTTATTCAATGTCGCCATCAGCATCCACTTTCAATCTATAACAGGAGTCAGATGTCAAACCTTCTAATTTGATTGCATCTGGGGCAGCTTTGACCTGAGCCACCTCTGCTGCCTTTTTTACGGCACTTGTGGCAGCTGCAGCAGTGCCGCTACAACTAGCCATGGAATCTGCATCTGAAACACAAAACAATATTATATGGTGCGTGTAGAAAATAACTTGGCATCGAGGCAAATGATCAAATATTCAATCTCTCAGCCATCGAGCTGATCATCGTTTATGTAACTGAAAATGAAAGTACCAGGAGGTGGAACAGGTGTTACTGCATTGCAAACAGCACAACAGACTGAGGTGGCTCCAACAGGATAGAGAAGAAGGTTTCGGCAGCCAGAACAAATAAGTTGGCTCTGTGCACCTGAGAAACGAGATACCAGTGACAGAAAAAATTCAAATAGGAATCTGCCTGTCCGGCGACATTTAGAGTTCCAGGGAATTTAATTAACCAATGACATTAAATTTGTTCAACATTTCTCAATGTTGTTAAACCAAAGAATCTCAATTATATCACATTGTATGAATCAAGATTTTGATCCAAACACAATCATTCCTCAATAATAACCTATGCATGTGGCATAGAAAACATTTGATTCAACAAAATATAGGCATTGCTTTGGAGCTAGGAAACTTGAAAATTTTTAAAAAATAAAAATAGAGAGACAATACCATTTGGTTGCGGTGGCGGGGGCAGGGTATATGGAGCTGGGGGAGTTGGATATGGAGCAAGAGGAACTGGCATTGCTTATCTACAAAGGTGTCTTTTGTTCCCCCCCAAGCTCTTCAAAGGCTTGCAGCCTCAAGCAGAGGAAAAGAAAACCCTCTTTCCCATCTTCACTACTTCTACAAAAGCAAAAGTACAGATGAGATAAGCCAGAAAACAAAAAGGATCTTAGAAATCATTACAAATAAACAAATTGACCAATACCCATTATACAATCTGCAATTTTCAGCTAAAACAACTGAATATAGAAACCAAATAATGGTGAAAGAAACAAAGATGACAACGAAGAAATGGTTGATTAGAATATCAAGCTAGGTCAATCATTTGAAATACATAAGACAAGGGCACCCAAAATTCCAAGTAAAACCATGCATGGGTATTATAACCTCTCAAGGAAAACTGCCATTATCAGTTTTTTTTTTTCCCCAGAAACAGGGTGTGGCCTCTGTTTTGAGCAGTTTCTGGGCATGTATACAGGGGCAGATGGGTCACGGACAGGTTTGCATTCGCCATTTACTATGTTATATGCAACATTTGACACCCGGTACTGAAAATGAAAATTTCTTAGTATTAAACAAATTAAGTAGCAAAAATGTCTTTCTTGGTTATGATTATGATTCACTGTAAAAGATTCTCTTATAGCAATTTACTCGTGAAATAGAAATAAATTGCATAGGAGATGGCTTGCACTTACTGATCGTTCGTAGGCATGCACGTGTCCAGCAAATACAACATCAACTTTGCCTTGAACGATATGCCAAAAGTGAGGAAAGTGGTGAAACTAGTCTCCAACCCTACATCAGATGATATGCCAAAAGTGAGGAAAGTAACAAATGGCATAATTAAACACAAAAAAGTTTAATTACCATTTGTTTGGAAAAGGATTATTTTTACTTATTTGTAAGTTATGAACTTACCATTCCTCTTGGAGAATCTCCATAATACCTCATTATGTTTCAACTTTTCCAGTGTAAGCTCTTAGTTTAAACCAACCATCCTGCACAGAATACAGGGAACGCTAAAAAGGAGATTTCTTCAAATAAGATTTTGTCTTCTGTCATCAGTAGTTCATATATCCTAAAGATGAAAAAATTTCAACTAAGCTACTTGATCTGCACCAGTAATGACCTACCTGGCCTGTAGTTCTGCAACCTTGAGAAGCAATACTCTCTCTCTTTCAGAAACCTCGGCCTGCCCAAAAAAGAAATAAAATAAATCTCTTGGTTTACAAAAGAATGGGATCTTATCACTGATTACTGTGGTCAGCTTGCAGAAGTAGTGAGACAGGAAAAGGTTTGCCTCATTCAGCATTGCTGATGGAACAAACTACAAATCCAGAACATGAACTACAATGCTTACATTTGTATCATTCTCAGAATTGCGAGGTAGTGGAGGCAATTTCGCATGATGATCTGAAGCACAACAACAACACTTCAATTGAACTTGCATGGTACTTTTATCATGAGTTATAATAGCAATGATATCGGGAACTGCAATAAGAGATATTCCACTCACCATCTACAACCTCAGCTTATTGCAAACTATTCAATAAATTCATGATAATATCCTATAAGTCAACCAATGTGAAATTAGATGAATCTTCCACTGGGATGGAAGGAAAGACATAATCTTCAGAAGGACAATGAAATTTGTTGTTTTTACTTGTTGTAATGAGGTCTGGTGAAATAAATTCTGAAGATGAGGCATGATAAGCAGCAGTTGGTTCATGCAAGTATTGATAAGTTGAAGTTTGTGTGGAGTTATTGAATTGATGAATGCACTCAAAGATGGGTGTCCCTCCAATACAATTGTCTAATTTTGTTACTTTTATTAACACAATTGCATACAGGGGGATGCTGAAGTAGCAAGAAAATCATTTCATACATTTTTCACAAGAAAGAAGAGATACAGTGCTGATACTAGTTAGAAGTTCCATGCACAAAGCGTGTTTGTTTCAATAATTACTTCATCCAAACATCCATTTGATACAATTTTAGTTATAAACATCCATATTACAAACAAATGATCACCACCACAACAACAAAGAATTGACTCTAATTTCAATGACAAAAGCACATAACAAAAATAAGGATGGTGATCACCACCACCTCCATTGTTATTGGCCTTTGATGACCCTATAATTAATACATAGGATCTAGTGTGTCAGAGTACTAATCAGAATTCCATTAATCTCTTATGAACAAGTACAAAATAGATTCTTTTATTGTATTAAAAAGGGTAACCCACAAATCCAAAACCCCATCCGGTGTTTTTGAGTCAAGCTGGAGCTTTTGATGTTCTAACACAAAACTAAAGCAGATTATTAATTAAGGGACTTGGTGTGAAAGATTCTGAAACTTAAGGAACATGTTCAAGAAATGACATAATGGGTATTGTTTGGATTCCAAGAGGAAGAAGATCCCAGTTCAATTTGAGATAAAAACTGACAATTTTGAGGTCCTAAAACACCATTAACACACACATAATTACAACAAAGTTTAGTTTTTAAATGGATTTCTATTTGAGTACAAGATCCAATAAAATTATACCAAAACCCCATTGCCTCATATAGATATTAACACAAAAACACAGAATCTAAGCAAAATAAGGAAAACCCATCAACAAAAACTAAAACTTAAGAGACTCCATTAAAAGAAAAGATCAATTATTGCAAAAAAAAATATTGTTCGAGTACCTGGAGTTGAGGAAGTTAAAGTTGTTGAGCTTCTATGGTTCACTTGAGCTGATTTGAAGAAACAACAATTACCCATACTTGCTTGACCTTTCTTCTTCCCTCCTTTTTGTTGATTCTACTCCCAAGTTGCACAAACAATCATGTTCTTCTTCATTTGATTGATCTAGAATGCTAATGTTTACAAAGAAGAATACTGTGGTAAGTCAAATTGTGAAATATTTAACTTAAACCTCCAAACCTAGAAATAGGGAGACAAACACAAGGGGAAAATAGAAAGAAACTTTAAACATATAAAAATCGGTACTTCTGCTTCATATATGCCTATGGATAATAAATCATAGAGAACAGATAATTATTAACATTGATTAAAAGGCAGTCTAATAAAGATGTATGTTGCATGCAACAAGTTAAAAGATGATGCCTGCGCATACTGCAACAAGAACAGAGAGAAAGGATGTAACATCATACATATGAATAAAATAAACTTAATTCGAAGAGGATCCAATAAAAAACTTGAAGGTTCAGCAAATGAATATGATATTTCTAACAAATAAAAAAGCTAACTTTTAACATTGGGCAAACAAAACCAATAAAATTAGATGGAAAAGGAAGTTACCAATCAGCATACGAATCCCGATTCTTGACATGTAAAATCTGTCGAGAAACTGGTGGATTTTGGTCAATAATTGGCTTGTGATCAATAATACAGATGATCTTGGCAGCTGCAACTTTTGCCTTAGCGAAAGCAGCCACGCTCGGTGCTGATTGTCCTAAAGCCCTGTGGAAATAGCATGGTTTTAAAATTTGGAACCAATTAATTCAATACAAATAAGAGATGTGTTTGGGTGCTTACAGTCCACCTATCACTAGATGTGTTTTACGATCAATAACATTTATATGGTTACCTCGTTTGCTCCACCATGAAGAGGACCGTACAATGCTCCAGCTGCTCCAGCAAGAGCTGTATAGACATCCACACCACTGCAAGCTTATTGTCAGATATGTGATACAACATTTGATTGACCATCTCTTTTACACAAAATTAAACACATACCTAGAGAATGCAGTAATAGCTAAGGCTCGTGTTTTCCATGAAAAAATTGATCATATGAGATAACTACAGAGAAACCAAAGTATGACACCACCATAGCAAATAATGAATATAGATGAAATGTGTTCATCCACTGTAACAAAGATCTAGATGAATCTGGGAACATGTCCAACAATGTAAATTGCTCTAGAACAAGAAATGACCCAACACCACTTCAATACTACTAGAGAGCAAAATATTTAATCAGGGAAAGAATTTCTTAGCCAAAACAAAATTACTACATAACTAAATGACTTACAATATCAAATTTTGGAACTTAGCAGAAAGCTCATAAAAAATGGCACCCTTTTTTTTTTTCCTTTTTTTTATAGGTGCCTCAAATTAATAATCCCCTTCTTTGAAAAAATGTGTTTGATACATCTCTTTTAGCAATTCCACTTGATTTCAAAATCCAACAAGTTAAAGTACTCAGAGAAAATATATGCGACTCCCTCCAGATACACAATTATTTACCACACCTCTGTTAATTATCTAATTATTCAGTTTCACATACCACTGATTGCAACTTTAACTCGAGATGTTAGCAGCCAGCTTACAACAATCAATTCCACTGGAGAAGAAAGTTAAGTATAACAAGCCCATATCAAAATTCCATTGGGGTTAAAAAATTATTCAATTACCATGGTCAAATAGAAAAGGGGAAAAAAATTTAATTGGCTTAAATGATTGTCACTTCAGAGAAGGCAAATACGCTTGCTTTCTTTGAAACATACAAGTGTTTTGGTTAGTGAAGGAAACACCACATTCAGTCAATTTTGAATCAACAAACAAAATATGTTATCACCTTGCGCTACTAGATTGCAGTAATATAACGCGCTCAATGGATACTTGATAGATCCCATTAGGTCTTTCTCAGCAAACAAAACAATACCATGAAACTTAATCAAACCAAGAAATAGGAACAAACAAACATAAACACCAGAGAATAATGGAGGTTTTAAACTTACAAGCATCCATTTATCTCATTCATGAAATTGCTAGCGTTCTGGGACCAGAGGTCCACAAGTTCTGGAAAATTTAGCTTAAAATGTGCTCCCTCCCTTTGTCCCTGGACCACTTCGAAATGGCTGTCCAAAATATTCTGCACGGAACAATTTGAAAATCCAAAACAACCAGCGAGTTCTCAGTGACAAGAAAATGAACAAAGTTTAGAAATCAATAAACCTAAAATGGATCAAAGCTCAAAGACATCATCCACCAAGAATCCAAAAGAAGACTCATGATGCTTTCTATACTCTGAATCAAAGAAGTTATGTACAGGACAACTCAATACAATACATGGACAAGATCCTATCTTATAATAGTAAAAATTATTGTTCATCAAATAATAACAAAGTTTACTCAAAATCTACAGATCTTTCTCAAAAAAAAAAAAAAAAATCTTCAGTATAATTTCCAAAAGCTTAAAGACTACAAACTATTAGATCGATTTGAACAAAGAACTTGAATCCGAATCAAGAAAAGCGATTTCATTGAAATCATCTAGAATTTCTCACAAAATCAATTCAAGAGTTCCACAAGAACTCATCAGAGGTAAGATTATAAGTAAAGTAGTACATAAACAACATCATCTAGAAAAATGAAAAAATAATAAATAATAAATAATGCTGAGTTGGGTTGGGTTTCTCTCTGAGAATTTTAGAATCAAAACCTGATTGCTTCATATGTTTCTTTGTGGGGAAGATGACCCGACCCGAACTCGAACCTCGTTTCATCACTTCTTGAGCTTTTTCCATTACAAGGGCTCACAAATGATCAAACAAAACCTTCTGAAATCGAAGGAAACCTCAATCGATCTCTCCTCTGCGCTGCCTCGATCTCTCCTCTGCTCCTCTGCCTCGATCTCTCCTCTGCGCTGCCTCGAAGGAAACCGTTGGGTTTCTCTCTGTGTCGAAAATCTTTCTCCCAATGACCGCCCAAACTCTTTTCTATTCCCCAATTTTTTTCGCCAAAACGGGAAACCTGTTTTCGCCAAAGCGGGAAACGTGTTTTCGCCAAAGCGCGAAAGTCCTCCCTCCACGCATGCGGCCCACGTGCAAAACGCTCTAATTTAGCAACGGTTTTTGGCCGTTGCCCCTTATAGCCACGGTTTTGAGCCGTTGCTATACATAGCCACGGTTTTGAACCGTTGCTATTTTTTTTTTTTTGCAACGGTTTTGAACCGTTGCTACTACTAGCCACGGTTTTTGGCCGTTCCAAATATGCCAACGGTTTTAAGCCGTGGCCAGGTTTTTTTTACCCACGGTTTTAAGCCGTTGGTACTTATAGCTACGGTTTTTGGCCGTGGCAAATACACCAACGGTTTAGAACCGTGGCCAGCTCAGCGTAGCTAAACCGGCCTTTTGGTGTAGTGAGAAGTTATTTGCCAAGGGAAGTGATCTTGTTCAAGATGTGCATTTGTATCGCAGTATTGTGGGCGTCTTGCAATATGTTACTATTACAAGACCTGAACTTGCATATTCTGTTAATCGGGTCTGTCAGTTCATGCAAGCTCCCCTTGAATCCCATTGGCGAGTAGTAAAAAGGATTTTGAGGTATCTTCAAGCCACACCAACCTTTGGACTTCAGCTTGCTCCCACTCCTTCCTTTAAATTGACTGGTTTTTGTGATGCTGATTGGGCGTCTGATCCCAATGACAGAAGGTCTACCTCGGGTTACTGTGTTTACTTAGGATCCAATCTCATCTCCTGGTCCTCCAAGAAACAAAGTGTTATCTCCAGGAGCAGTACTGAGGCAGAGTATAGGAGTCTGGCTTCAGTTACAGCAGAGCTCTCCTGGCTTCATTCACTCTTCTCTGAACTTAAGCTTCCTTGTGCTCCTCCTACTGTTTGGTGTGATAATAAAAGCACTGTATTATTGAGTGCTAATCATGTTCTTCATTCCAGAACCAGGCACATTGAGTTGGATATCTTCTTTGTTCGTGAGAAAGTTGCTCGCAAACTACTTCATGTTCTTCACATTTCTGCTTCAGATCAGATAGCTAATATTTTACCAAAGCACTTGGGATTTCCATATTTCTGTTACTACATGCCAAACTGGGTGTTGTTGATAGATCCACACTCAGTTTGAGGGGGGATGTTAATATGAATACTGTTAGCTAGTTTTGTTAGACTGATAGCTAGTCAATATTGTTAGCAATATGGTTAGATAGTTTGTTAGTCTGTTAAGCAGAAGTCTATATAAGGGCTCCTTCATGTACACTTTAACAATGTAATGAAATATAGAATACTTTGATTCATTACTTTCTCTAGATCATAACACTCCTCCACATGCACTTGTTATAGATGTCGATGATGTAGAGGTTAGTTACACTGGTTGACCTGTAGATACATCGATCTTGAACGATTTGACTCTAACGTAGCATTAGCTATATGGGAACGACTCACATGACTTATTTTTGTAGTTAATGCTCATTTGATCTCATTTGTACTTATGTATTTTATACAAAACTTTTAACTAGTATAGGAGCGTCCGTGCTTGCATTGCCAACACCAGTACTTTAGATTGTTAGTATGGGACGTACTAGACAAATCTCTTCTTGTGCAAGAGAACTTGGTATTAGTATGGTAGGAAATATGTTGACCGAGCACTTGTTTACGCTTTTGTTGAGAGATGGTACCTTGATACTAACACATTTCACCTTTCCTTTGGTGACATGAGGCATATATGTGACATCCTCATAGACGGGCAAGCACTTAGAGGAAAGGGTTTGGGTATGACTCAAGCAGAGGCAATTGACCTGGTGGTTGAACAACTTGGGATTCCACATAATGAAGTTGAGGGTCATAGTAGTAATAAAGCGAACATGTTTTGATTGGAATGGTTAAAAAAACAATGTTCTGGTTCAAAACAGAATGACACCCTGTTGAGGCAGAAGACAGTGTGCTCGAGCTTACTTATTGTTTTTGGTAGGGTGGACCCTATTTACCGATAAATCTGGTTCGAAAATACTTGTTTTCTACGTGGATAGCTTGAAGGATCTGAATAATATTAGGAACATGTCATGGGGTGGAGGTGCACTTCCATTCCTTTATCGTCAGCTAGAGTTAGCAAGCAGAGCAGGAGTGAAGCTGATAGTCGAGTATACGCCAATATTAAGAGGTAAGCACTACTGCATGTCATTGTGTTTTATGTGTTTCACTTTTGCATATTAACATTAATATGATTTATTTACAGGTTTGGATACATGACGACTTCAAGCTACTTGGGAGGCGTAATCATGAGTGAGGTGTTTTGTTATGATATACAAGAGTTGTACCATCCAGAGAGGATGTTGAGGCAGATGAGGAGGTTGCAGATGACCCCCAAGCCACTGACTCGTTGGGTTACGTTTGGAAAAAACTACAAACGTCACTCACGCTATTCTAGGCTCATATTATCACAATTGGTAGAATCATGTGTTCTCTCTGGATAATCGTGGTGAATTAGCCAGGGTTCCATGGGAGTATAGTGTGGACTACTTGCACGTACAACGTCCTCTGGAGAAGAGTCCCCCTGAGGTCTAGTAGGATGGTGTTGAACAACTTGGTAAGGAGTTGTTTTTGTTATTTTTATTGGTTTTGTATACTATCTGCCTTCTAAATTGTTTGATTCGTATGCAGATGAAGGCAACTCATGACACCTTGAACTTGTAAAGATCTTGTATTGACAGTCATGCGGTTGATGGTGCTACCTATGTGCTATGAGAGAAACAAGTTTATGCAGCTTTGATTGGTGGAATTCAGATCCTAAGGCTATGGCTGATGGTGGTACTCAGCAATGAGATCAGACCAGTCAACAACTTTCATGTAGACCAGTCAGCAATTTTCATGTGGTGCTAAGCAAGGAGGTCAAACCAGTGATACGGGCAATACCTTCTCAAGCAAGCATCAACAACAACCACAGCAAGAGGAGCAACACGACATGAATGACTCACCAACTCCACCTCCACCTCCGATGACAGGTCTTGTTGGAAAATTTCCCAAGACTCAAATTATAAGGTTTTAAATTTAGAATTATACGATTGGTAGAAAAAAAACAAAATGCAAATGGAAACTACAATATTGTTCCAAAATAAAAATTTAATTTCTATTGATATTCCTTTAGCTATTATTTCAAATACACAAAAGTTGTACGCTATCATGATTTTTCAGTACTATAAGTAGTTTCATAAGACATTCAAACTACACAAAATACAAAAAAAATGTTCTAATCCCCTCCTCCCTCCAACTAGGGTAATGGAGGAAAATAATTCATTTCGAGCATGAGATAGTGGTATGGACATGGCTAAGATAATGCACCTAAATGGCCTCTCCGGGAGTCGGCGCTCTGCGGAATGGGAATAAAGTGTAGCAATCGCGTTGACTATAGACAATGTATACTTTCTGGTATTTCAGCTGCAAGCTCCACGTAGTCAGGCACTTGCATCCAATATCGTTTTCTTGTAGGCGACCTATGAAAATTCATTCTTTTGTGTAGTTTGTCGACTTCTATCGAATCGCACATTCCAACTCGGTGGTCACTAGTCTCAAGAAGTTCATTGATGAGGCCGTTTTGAACCTGATTCCATTCATCCTCAACCCACCCGTTAAACATTGCAATGCATCTAAAGCCACAATTACCATCTGATGCCACATCTCCGACATCTCTAATGAAGGGAATAAACCAAGTAAGATATTGAGTTCGATAAAGAAGTTTTCAGGTTTTGCTGGGTGCGATGTCTGAGGTTGTCTTTGAGGCTTCAAGTTCACTTTCTGAACTATTGGTCCACCCTTGCCTGCCACACTCTGCTGTGTTGGCACTTCATCCTTTAATTTGACATGTTATTACCTTGAAAGTTCCCTCTTCGCAGACAACACATGTTTAAGCCTGGCTGTCGTCATGTTCTTTAGCCTTCCCTTGCATGGAACACAGACGATAGGTTCAGAGACACATGCATTTCCAGGGCGCACCATGACCATTAGCTTTCTCTTCAACATCGACTTCACATCAATGGTTGTCAATAATAGAAATGGAGTGGGTCGATTCACTTTATCGCACGCCATCATCTCATGGGTGCAAGATAGTCCATATTTTCATCAGAGAGCACACCCACGCTTTTCAGCATCTACTCCCACATAATCTCCCTGTATCAAGTCCCCATGCGTGCATCAACTCCAGCGCTTTCTGAGACACAATTGTTCGAATACTCCGAAACAACAAGTGATCGAACTCATGTTTACTTTCAACGTGCTATCCTGGAATGACTTTCTGATCACATTCACCTGAATCTCTAGCATGACAAGCATTCATTCCCGTACCGTAAGAAAAGTACCTGTTGAATTCTTCATTTGGTTCTTCAAAGCAGCGTGTCTCCCCTCGACTCTGTCAGTAGTCCTCGTTCCGAAGTGTCTAATGTTGTCAGTTCATGGCCTTGCAAAATATTCAACTAGTGGAAACAAACTGCATGTTATGTAATTGAGGCACTTTGGAAATGAAACCCACTTGATGTTGAACATACCAAGATTGATGCAAAACTTATCTTCTGTCCGAGAATCAATAGAAGAAGACTCGTCGTTGATGAACACTTTCCAAACCCGGCCAATCTCGAAGTACTTTTTGCAGTTCTTCTGAATGTTCATGCTTATTTGCCAAGTGCACAACATCCTATGTGTCGTAGGGAAGACTCGATCAATAGCATTCATTGTGCTACCTCTTTCTCTATTACAAATCCGAAATTCTAGCTGGCCTGGGAAAAACCAGCGAGGTTGCTGCCTGGGGGGCGAATTTACACTTTTAACCCCTCTTTAACAACCTTTTGGAAAAGGTGTTTAAAAGAGGGGGGGGGGGGGGGGGGGGGGGGGGGGGTGTAAAAGTGTAAAATCTCCCCCCAGGCAGCAACCTCGTTGGTTTCCCAGGCCAGGAAGAATTACTCATTACAAATAAATTCGATAGCCTGTGTGCATCATACAACTTTTTTAGGTCATTCAATGCCACGTGTAGCTTTGTTCCTTCTCAGAGTCCATGAAAACATTCGATATTGGGCATTTGGTGCATCGAGGTTGATGAGTCCAAAATCTTCCTCCTATGAGTTTGACCTGCAAAATAATTGTCAGACTGCCAATGACCACCTTTTTTGTGGCTGAACGCACTCCGATGCTTAAGTCAGTAACTCTGTTGGAAGATGGATGTAAATCTGGACAAAACTTAGTTAAAGTTGCATACCTTTGTCGAATGTTCCCTTTACCTTTTATAATGGTCATGGTTAACTTTCTGCGTGACTTAAGCATGTGAGGCGCAACGGAAGGAGATATTTCTTGTAACAGTCCCCTCCTTTATGGAGATGTGTTCAGGGAGGCGTAACTCCCTCCATGGCTTTTTTTGGTGCAACGTTCCTCTTCTTTATGAGAAAACTTGTGTCGGGCCTGGATCCGGGCTTTGATTTGTTTGGGCTTGGAGTCAGGCTCTATTTGTTTTTCCTCATTGGTGGGTCTTGTCTGGGCCTTTGCAGTTGGCTTTATTCTTCCTAGGCTTTATGAGTTGGCCCAATAGATTGGGCGTTGTATTCTCTTGATGGATCTTTATGCCACGTGTACGGCTGTGATGATCAGTCTATTTTGATATATCATAAGCTATTCCCCCCTTAGTTAGTGGGTATGTTCACGTATCCACTAACTTTGTGACGGTTGGTATTTCGATTGTGTTATTGCATTGAACTTAATGTTTAATAACTTTTGGTTGGCTAATCGTCTCGGTTAATTTGTTGTCTGTTCATTTTCGCACACATTTTCAGGGAGTTTTGGAGCACCATTATGTCCCGTATGTTGCTCCATGAGCAATCTCTTTGTTGCCTAGTTGTATAAAGGGTGTTGTGGCTATTTTCCCCTTTCTTTACGCCATCTTTGTTGTCAGTGTTATTTCTTCTCCCCTATTGTCTCTTTTTCTTTGTCTTTTCTTTCTTAGTTGCGATATCTGCCGGTGACCTATTGGTCGGTGATCAGATTTCTACCTGTGAGGCTCATTTTTCTCCAAACAAAGTTTCTCAGACTACTATGGATAGTGTCCGTTCCAACTATGTTTTGCCCAACGACTTTGAAATCATTCTCCTTCATGAAAACGACAGTCCTTGTTGCTCGAGGAAGGAATAAAACCCAACCGTACCAGTTTCCTACATTCCCCCGCGTGTTTCGACAATCTCAATGATGACATCAGAGGTTGGTCACGCGATTGGTTTTAAGCGTCTGTCGACTCTGGCTACTTCAAGTTATGGGGTTTTCAGATAGTAAAGTTTTTCCGAGTTCCTATCAAGTGCTGGAATTTGCAATTGACCGCTGAAGAACAGGTTATCAGCGAGCGCTTCCTGGAACTTTCGGTTGTTCAATTGGACGCCTATCTTATTGATGATATGGTGAGGCGCAGTGGTCTATACAACACGAATGAGACTGAGCGGGCTTTGTTGAAGGTGATGACGTTGTTGAAGGTGATGACGTTGTCATTGATTGGAAAGTGAGCTCGGGTGTTATAGATCTTAATGCTCCTGTCCGTAGTGCTACCATTCCTTCTAGGAACAAAAAAAGTGTCGAGGCTTGTTAGCCCGTCGAAGCGATTGTTTATGTCTTCTGACCGTGTTCCAAAGAAGAAACGACTTATTGACTTTGTGCATCGCACATCTCTTTATTCGAATTTTTTTGATAGAGAACCTTCAAGGGAAGACTGTTGTTCTCTGCAGGAGGCGAAAGAGATGAAGTTGGCTTTGGAGAGGAGTGAGAAAGACATTGATTTTCTGCTGGACGACGGGAAAAAAAAGCTATTCTAGTTGGCTTTGATGCTACCAAGTGTTCTGATGAGGATCCTCAATCCTTAGATGACAAGATGCCCTAGTTGGTTGTTGTTCAGTTTAAGGAGCTTGGCAATCGTGATCGGGTTCCCGAGGTGCAATCTCGTTATTCTTCCCCCTCTTGTTGACAGAGGGGTGGAAATCCCTCCTTCTACAACTTACTTGAGTTCTGTTCTTGTTGGGACTGCCATTCATTTCGTTTCTGCTAAATGACGAGAGGATGATGGAGGTTTTCCAGTCATTCCTTCTTCTTTCCGGCTGTGGGTGGTGATGGTACCTCCATACTACTGGATCCTCGCGTTCTTCATTTGCGGGTCAGTTGGAAGGAACCTACTTCCGAAGAGATTCGAGTCAAATCGGATGGAAAGTTCTGTTGGTTTTCTCATCTTGGCATGCAGGATGGCACACATAAGCTGATTAATGAATGGTACCGACGGTCAGTGGAGAGGCCTTCGATGTTCGTGCTGAACCCAAACCTTCATCTTAAGGATGGTGTCATGCTTATAATGGACGGGATGACCCATCATGCCTATGCAAAAGTGATGGGTTTGAGCAATCAGGTTAATCACAATCTTGTGGTTTCTTTGGAGAGGAAGCTCTCCGTACTGCTATTGGTATTCTCCCATGTTATTTACCAGTATAATGCGTTAAAAACGCTATGCTCTAAACGGATCAAAGCAGATGAGGTTGCTCAGGCTTCATTGGCTGAGGTGGAGTGTGCACGGGATCGATCTGTGGCCGCACTTGAGTCCCTGAGAGCTGACTTAGACGGCATCCACACACGTTTGCACGATGTGGAGAAAGAGCTTTCCCTGAGAAGGTGCTTCATGACGAGGTCGTGCATGCCATGATAGAGCACTCTAAGAGTCATGACATCGCTGAACAAAAGGTGGAGCAGTTACTGGCTTCGCTTGATGAGGTCAAGGTTGATTCCTCCGCGATGCTCACTATTGTTGAGGGCCAACTTATCGCGGTAAGAAGCGAGCTTGCTTCTGTTAAGGATAGACTCCGTGTTATGGAAGTCGCAAATTGGTAGCGCATTGTTGATGGTCGGACTGAGCTTCTGGATTATATTGAGGGTCTCGATGTCGACTTGTCTCAATATCGTCATTTGGTCTATTAGACCTTCGAGGATGACGAAGGTGCTGAGGATCCTCCAAGCGATCTAACGGCTGAAGAGTCGCCTCCTCCTCTTGAAGAAAGAGTTCCTATCGACGATCTGGCTCCTATAGATGGTATTGCTGAGGCTATTATAGATCTTTCCCCTTAGTCTTCGAATGTAACTGAATAGATTTTGAATGAATGACAAGAGTTGTTCCCTTTATTTTTCTTCTTGTTGACTTTGTTCGTCTGTCGTTATCACGACAATTCGTATTTGAGCTTTGATGTTTTACATATATATTTGTAGCAATCGTTTGGTGATTTGAATTTTCTTATGCTTTAGCACGCATGTCTTGATTTTGTGTTTGTCTTCTTTGAATATTTGTGAATAGCTGTTTTGCTTGTTTGTCTTCTACTTTGTTGATTTGGTATGTTAGTTAATCCACAGTTTTCCCGGGCTGTGCTAACTTGCTCCTCCGCTTGTTCACTCTATTCGTCTGATCAACCACGAAGTTTGTTTCCTTCGAGTTGATTTGTTGATTCGGTGGTCTTGAGGTTGCCTCTACTTTGTTGAATCATTTGCTCGACCTTTACTTTGCTAACTCAAAATTAGCTCGAAGTAGTTTATCGATTTGTTCAGATTTTGCTTCATTAGCTTGACGTTTCAGTTGACTCTTCGGTATCCAACCTTTACTTCGTTGGCTCGACGCTCTATTTGACCCTGGGTCATTTGGCTCGTTTGTCTAATTTCTACTTCGTGGATTCGAAGTTTCTATGTTTAGTTGAATTGTTTGCTCAACTTCTACTTCGTTAACTCGACGTTTCAGTCGACTTGAAGTTGTTTTACTTAGTTAACCCGTTCGTCAAACTTTTGCTTCATTGGTGCGTCACTCTAGTCGACCCGAAGTCGTTTTACTTAGTTGACTCATTTGTTCAACTTTTGCTTCGTTGGTGTGACCCTCTAGTCGACCCAAAGTCTTTTACTTAGTTGACTCGTTCGTCCAACTTTTACTTCGTTAACTCGACATCTTGGTCGATTCGAAGTTTCTATGTTTAGTTGACTCGGGTGTCCGAATTTTGCTTCGTTGGTGCGACACTCTAGTCGACCCAAAGTCGTTTTTACTTGGTTGACTCGTTCGTCCAACTTTCACTTCGTTAACTCGACATCTCGATCGATTCAAAGTTTCTGTGTTTAGTTGACTCGAGTGTCCAACTTTTGCTTCGTTGGTGTGACACTCTAGTCGACCAAAGTCGTTTTTACTTAGTTGACTCGTTCGTCCAACTTTCACTTTGTTAACTCGACATCTTAGTCGATTTGAAGTTTCTGTGTTTAGTTGATTCGGATGTCCAACTTTTGCTTCGTAGGTGCGACACTCTAGTAAACCCGAAGTTGTTTTACTTAGTTGACTCGTTTGTCCAACTTTTACTTCCTTGGTTGATCAGACCAGAAGTTTATTGTAAATATCCGACTTGCGTCCTAATTCCCTTTGGGCTTTATATGTCGATTGTTTCGTATAGCTTTGCTACGAAGTTGTTCGCCTTTGTGGGATGTCAATTCCGAAATTGAAACTTTATTGATTATTTGACCATTTCTAGCGGTCGTTTTTCTGGAGTGGTTCTGTTACATTGTGGAGCGTTTCTTCTTTTATTCTTGTGTGGCTGATATCTATCCCCAAGTTGGTGTTTTGTGCCTCTGTTGTTCTTTTTAATTTATGACCTTTGGTTAGACAGTTAATGCTCCCCGTTTGGTTTTGCTTGTTAAGGCTTGACAGAGTTTGTCGTTGTTAGCAACTTTGGCTGAATTTGTATCCGCTATCAGAGTCTTCAAGTTGGTTAGTATAGCTGTCTTCGGGGCATTGACCTTTCTGTTTTGCTATAGGTCTGCGTGGGTAGGAGGTGCTTCTTTACTGGGGCAGATGCAGTGTAGAGCGTATGTCAAATCATTGGACCGTTCTTATGATCCCCTGGCTGTAGTGTCCGCCTTTTCTTTTCCTTTGAACTGTTTGTCTGGTATGCCGAAGAATTCGTCCAGTTGTCTTCTTTGGATCCAATGCTCGATTTCTTCTTTTAACTTGTAGCAATCCTCGGTATCATGTCTGTGATCCTTGTGAAAAGAACAATACCTTTTTTTGTCTCGTCTTTTCGGGTCTCCTTTCATCCTGATTGGCCAGTTGACATTCTCCCAATTTGATGTGTTTTAAGATGTCGGTCCGACTTGGTTTTTTAGGGTTGTGTACGATTTGTACTCCTTCCTCATTATACTGGTTATTCACTCATGACTGGGCCGTGCTGATTGCGATTTCCTGGATTTCTGCTGGTTGGATTCAGTACGTCTGTCATTTTGATGTTTATTTAAATGACTGTTATTCTCCCATGATCCATCATCTCACCTTCTTTCGTCTTTCCTTTCCCATTTCCTCGAATGGTTTTCCCTTTCCTGCTCATTCTATCTCCTTGCAGCTTTCATTTCTTCAAGGGAGATATGTTTCTGCGCTATTTTTAGCAGGACCGCCATGCCTTTTGGAGGCTCCAAGTTAAGGGCATCGAAGAAGGGGCCTTTCTTCATTTCGGCGATGAAAGTTGCGGCAGCTGTGTCGTCGCTACATCCATCAATCATTGTTAACTTGTTGGTGAAGCGAGTGACATATTCCCGTATTGTTTCGTCGGGCTTTTGTCGGATGTGCAGGAGGTAGTTGGGTCATTTACTCATCCGCTGGCTCCCAATGAATCTGGTAATGAAAGCGGTGGCTAGAGCTTGGAAAAAGTCTATTGACCTCAAAGGTAGGCTATTGAACCAATTCATTGTTGTAGACGTAAGGTTGGTTGGAAATGTTATGCACAAGATCGACCCCGTGGTTTCCTTTAGAGCCATCATGTGGTGGAAGTGTCTTAGGTGATCCGTTGGGTCGGTGGTACCATCATACACTTCGAACTTTGGCGTAGTGAACTTTTTCGACATTGCTCTTGGAATGCTCATTGATTGCATTCAGAATGTGTCTAGGGGCCACCCCTAATGCGTACATGGTCTTCATCATTGTCATCTCGTCATGATTCAACCCGCTGGAAAATTTATGCCCGGCAAGGTCGTCACTGAGCCTATGATTGTGAGTGCCACATACAACTTGTAGTCTCCACCTATCTTCACCCAATGCAATGCCCTTCAAAAAAAGTACCCAATCACACTTGTTTATCCTAGTGCTTCAATCCCTATTGCAAATAGTTTTTCTTGGCTTTAAGGTGACTTGTATTTGTCTCTCTTCTCACACCTCAAAGTCAATCTCCCATTTGTTTCGGGAGTATGGTTCTCAAATTTCAAGACGACTAGAACAACACTTATACTCCTGCCGGCTTCTTGGGTCTACCTATCAACGTACCCCTTTGAATAAAACACATGCAATAAATCGAGAATACATGAAAATGGGATTTAAAAATCGAAAAATGATTTTTAAGGCCTACTTCTTCACAAAATAGACCATTTAGATATCATCCTACTTTTATACTTTTATGACCTACAATGAACTATTTTATTAACTCAGGTTAATTCATAATGTTATATGACATATTTACCTTTCCTAAACAAATAAAAAAACCTTATTTTATACTTTTATTACTAACAATGACTCTTTTATTAATTATTCTATTTTTTGTTTTTATTTTTTTATAATATTACCCTTAACCCCTCCCACCCCATGCCGCTGGTAGGTATCAATATTAATTATTCTAATTATGAACAAAAAATTATAAGTTTTTTTAAGTTTTCATTGACTAACAAGTTAATCAAATTATTATGCTAAAGTTTGGTAAACTTTTCATAATGTAGTTAATGATGATTAGAAATTTGGTTTTAATTAATTAATAAAATTAATTTGATTAATTTGTCATAAACTTTTACATTCCAATGGAATTATAACCAAGGATTGTGATTTCATTTTTCGAGTTAATTTCGGCCTCCTGATTTTAAGAAATAATTCGATGTGTGAAGAAAAAATGTAAAAATTTTGAGGATAAAGGAAATATATATAATGAATTTCAAGGATATATTAAATATACAAAAAATAAGAAGCAAGTAAATAAATGTGTTAAACACATTAAAAACAAAAATCATTATATAAGTAGAAGAAATATTAATTAGTAAATTAGGGGGTGGTTTAAAAAATCAATAAATAATTAGAATAAATGATAATTAGAAGAAAAAAAAAACTCGAAATCCCGAAATGTTTTGAAAAAATCCTAAAAAAATGTAATTTTTAGTATTTGTTTTTTGTACTTTTACAAAAAAAAAATTATGAAAAACCAAGAAATTTATGAAAAAACCTCGAAAAATGCAAATTTTTTTCTTTTCGTAATTTCAAAAAAATGAAATTTTTTGCGAAATTTCACGAATTCACAATCCTTGTCGTTGCCATACTTACATCTTCTTTGTTGATTTTTTTTTTTAGCATCAATGGTCCTAAGTATTGAAGGTAGAAAAGAAACTTGACACAAAGAATATCTAAAAAAAATCATTAGTTAAATTCTTTGTTGGTCATAAAAGTATAAAATTAGATTTTTATTTTTTTAGGAAGGAAAAATATGTCATATAACTTTTTGAGTTAACCTGGATTAATGAAATAGTCCTTGTTGGTCATTAAAATATAAAATTAGGTACAAATTAGCCATTACATCAACTATAGTATCTAAATTGTCTATTTTGTGAAAACGTAGGCCCTAAAAGTCATTTTCCGTTTAAAAATAACTAATTTGAAAGAAAAAAAACCTGGTTCGTGGTGAAGGTATCAGTATCATCGGACACCTTGAATATCTGACCATCCTCATCGTCCACCACCTCGTCTCCCTAATATAGAAAACCAAATAATGTATGAATTAGTTATCCTGTAAAATTACAAAATATGATTGAAGTTACAATGATGCTTCCTATATATGTACCTCAACCTCAACACACTTATCGAGGCCTTTACAATCCAAAGGAACGAGCGCTTCATCTCACATGTCATCCTCATGCTCAAAATTAGTAAGTTTAAGATAATCCTATGACAAAAAACATAGAATATATGACTTTATATATACTCTTAAAAAACAAAAAACCCTTGTACACATGATATTTATAGTGACCAACCAACCTCGCCCACACAGAAATTTCTACGAGGAACTTAACTTGTAAACACAATTTTTTTTGCATGTGTGTTGTTCAATATTTTTAGATGCAACCCTACACACAGATAATACTGCATGGGTTCCATGATTTACATGCTGAAATAGTTGCGTGTGCCATTTTTTTAGAGTTTTGGTGCGTTGGAGACTTGGAACATGCAATTATCGAATAACTGAATGAAATGAAGTTTTTGGTCATTTAGTGTTCTTATCAACGCCCATACAACATGCGTATAGGTCGCCTTCTTCACTGAGCTGAGTTAGCTCAGTGTACTTTTATTTCACGCACAATATGTGATTTTGAAGCTTAAATCTTGAAGAGGAAGTATATACTCATAAGATTATCGTTGGGATTGCTAAAAAAAAAGGTTGTTTGACGGTCGCTGACTTGGTATGACAGACGGGAAAAGGGTCTGCTTTTAGTTCACTCAGGTTAGGGAGTCTATCCATGGAAAGAATGATGAAGATCTTGAACGAGAGTTTAGAGGGAGAAATTCAATATCGGAAGAGAGAGGAGGCGAAATCGATCGATGAAGATGAATCTTTTGGGTTTCTCTGCAAGAAAACCTTTCGTCACCTCGCGGAGAAACCTTGATTCTGAGGACTTTTTATTTGTGGATATATGAATAATTTTATTGTAGGGGAGGTGAAGTTTTTTATGTGGGTGTGAAAAAATTGTGGGTGCGAATAGTAACTCCCCCTCCCCCCTCAAAAAAAAAAAAAAAAATATATATATATATATATATATATAATACTAAGAAATTAGAGTCTCAGCTACTTAGTACAATCACCAATTTTTACCGAGATGAGGACCAAGTTTTGCACCCAATTTTTTAGTTTTTGGACTCGATCTAAACTCCTGTATTAATTGGTGATTAAGACCCATTCCAACTACCCAAATTCAATCTCAAATGTGCTACATTTTTGGTAAGCGTATTCAATCTTAAATGTGCTCCGCTTTAGTGAGTTTCTCACTTAAATGTTTTACAAGTCTCCCTTCTTTCTTAAGGGAAAAGAAAACACACATACTCTAAGAGGATCATCACGATTGATCACAAAAGCTTGTCAAATCTTGGTAATGCAAAAACGAGGGTAATGGTTCATTGATTTGTTTGTGTAGTGAGCTTCTATTACTACCATGATTCATTACATCCAAAAACATGTTTGTTGTGGTAAGATATCCTTATTTAGAGATGTCGTAATTCCTCTCACATATGTGGCTCTAAAGATTTTTCTCTAGCTGGTTAAGAACTTTATCAAGAATTAGTTTTTTTTTTTTTTAGGAGCTTTGGCTAAGTCAAGTGTTTAGTATTTCCTTGTTAACAGCGATTGAGCTTTGGTCCAAGTATAATTGAATGTGAAATTTAAAGCTTAAAAGGGAAGTTGTCATCTTTTTTCCCTTTTTTTTTATTTTGCCTAACCCTCAAAGCATGAGTTGTAAGTGTGTAGGAGATTATACATATCTTTGAAGTGGAACTGTTAAAAGATGATAGGAAGTGTCGGAAGCACGCTTTTTATGATGTCAAATTCAGTTAAATATAACATTTCCATAGCTTTTTTTTTTTTTTTTTTTACTTTGAAAGGTGTCCTAATAACCAATATGTTGCTCAGGACTTGGGGAAACTTTTTCAGACACAGGGACAAACTAGGTTCCCAACTTCCCATGGATAGTTACATAAAGTAGATGAATGACAAAACCAAAGAAAACCTAACTAAACCACAAATTACATTGCATACTTGGTAGATAGGATCTCAAACCTAGGATACCAAATGCAATATACTCACACTAGATCGATCTGAATATTCCTTATGACACTTTTGTTTTTGTTTACCAATTAAACATATCATTATAAAGAATGATTGAAAATTGTAGTGCTTACTTTGGGTTGGTTTCAGTTAACATTTTTTAAATCACACAGAAATAACTCAAAATGTGAAAATCACAAGATAAATTAGATCTTCAGTTACAAAACAATAACTAAAGTGAACAAGAAAGAAATGAGAGATGAGGAAACTAGGATATAGAAACAAAAATTATACTAATATACTGAGTGGTAGTGAAGACTGGGCAAGTTGAGTGAGAGTGAGAAGGAAAAGCAAATAACAGGATTGGGGTGGCAAAGGGAAAGGGAAAATGGTGTTTCAAATGTCTACTAAGGAGAATGGATGATGAAGGAGGGATAATGAATGAAGATGGAAGATGGGGGGGGGGGGGGGGCGGCAATAACCAAAGCACCAATCTAAATTAACAAAATTTTAACTACGAACACAAATTTAATGTAAATATAAATCCATATTAATCATGTCCTCTAAAATGATGACCATGTAATATGGCTAATAAAAAAATACAAAAAATTGAAATCAAAATCAAATAAGATCTACATACAAACAAATCTACCACAAACAATGGATGTGGCCACTAAAATTTATTTGATCTATATAACATCCAAAAACCAAAATGAATACCATCATATCATTCGCCCCCATTTCAGAAAACCATTTAAACAACCAATGAATTGCCACATGTATTCATACAACTCGAGCACAAACAACAACACCAAATGTACTGCTTCAAGACTGAATCGATTGAGAATGAACACACTTGCAGATCACTCGTAATACCATTTCAAGATTGAGCGACGGGAGAAACCACCACCTCCCCTCTATTTTACATTGTTTGATGTATTTTCTCTTGCTTTTGCCTACTTGCTTTAGTAAGTGAGTATGATATGAGATGATTTAGATTTTATCGGGAATAATGATATTATAAAAAACCATGATCATCTCCACAGAAAACAATATCATCGATTACGAGATACTATTAGATCGATCTTGTGCTATTGTGATTTCTATGGTCTTGCCTCTTGGTGTACATGTTGATCAAAATGGAGCAAAAAATGGATTTCTATGCCAATTTATATGGTGGTGGTACATGGCATAAAATTTAAGATCATGTTTTTTAGTTTGGTGGCAAGACCAAGTAGAAATGATAATGATAGATAGACATTGATGATACACCAAACCGTCCTTAATCCGCGTTGTATATGTGTCATGATAATCTTGTCAGCAGAGCAAAGCGAGCTTGATTACCCACCCAATCTGACAAAGTCTAGACAATGTTAAGCCCATTTTGGAAGAATTCAGGAGGTTGGACCCAAATTGCAGCACCCTAGTAAGCCCACACGTCACTTGGTCAAGCTCAATACCCGTAAGACCTAATTAGGCAAGTATCTGGGGGATCGACCTAAGACAGGCAAGGGCAACAATACATTGGTTTCGACTAGGAAACAAATACCGAAGTATAAGTCGTGCATGGAAACTCCCTTGCATGGACAACACTCCAAAATGAAAGTTTCTCCAGCGGAACTAGGAGCACAAATCGTGTAGAGAAGCTCTCCGACATGGACGACTCCTAACAAGGAAAGGATTCCAGCAATATATTTTTCCCTAAACTACACCACCAAAGGCCTAGCCGAACAAGGACTTTCGCATTATAAATAGGATACAGGGTTGATGAACAAAAGTACGCTACAAAACCCAATTTACAGCTTTACACCTTTCTTAAGCCTTGTCTGACTTTAGCATCAGAGTGCCATCAGCCACAACAACGATGGTTTTTGGCTCACGTGTGTTCCCTGTGCAGGTCAAGGTCAAGGTCAAGGAGAGTAGGATTCGACTACATCAGTTTGGCGCTGTTCATGGAACGCCGAAGTTCCTTTGAAGACAGTGATATCACCCTTCCTTACAGTCCAAAAAGATGGTGACCACGAGATCTCTTAACAATGGAGACATCGTTGAGCCCTCGAAATCTTGAATTGGGGGAGCGCCGCTAGTTCCGGTGGCCCCGGCACCAAGGGGAACCACCTCGGACCCCACGCTGGTAGCAGCCATGATGGACCCTAGGGTGGATCTATTGTCAACCCAGATGCAGCAAATTGCATGAGTAGTGGAGATACTCACTTAGCGGAATCCTCCACCCACAAAAGGAGGCAGGGAATAGCGAAGAGCCCCGTCCTCAGAAGACACCAGAGAACACGTTCAGGAGAGCCACTTTGCCCCTGCGGGCTCTCAGTGGACCAGGGGCGGGGGAGCGGCCAACGGAGACCCTTTAGGGCCGACAAACCCGCCTCGCAGAACTCCTCCAGCTTGGGGCCACCAATCCTGATGTGTTGTTTAGCCTCACCGTCCCACTGTTCATGGATCACATCATGAATGAGCCACTATCGAAGATTCATCCCCCAAAGCTGGAGTTTTACTATGGGACAACGGACCCTTCCGATCACTTCCTCGACTTTCGGCACGTAATGGCGCTCAAAAAAGGATCTGAAACAGTAATGTGCCGGTCATTTCCTATCAGCCTGAAGAAGTCAGCGTTGACTTGGTTTTACAGCCTCCCTTCGAAGTCCATAGACTCATTTCGGACGTTGGCAACAATGTTTCTCACACGCTTCATCGGCAACCAACGAATCAGGAAGGGCCGGCATTACCCGCTCACCTTCAAATAGAAGCCGAATGAGACATTGAGGGAATATGTCACACGCTTCAATGATGATTTGACCCTCATCGACGGTTGCAGTAACGACACCTCAGTCACAACCTTCATCTTGGGTTTGAGGAGAGGCAAGTTCTACGATTTTCTCACTCTGGAGCCTCTAACCGTTATGATAGACTTGTTGAAGAGTGCCCAGAAATACATCACTTTCGATGAGATGTTGGCCGCCAATAAGAAGGCAGAGTCTAAAAAGAAACTCTCCAGTCTCAGAAAAAATAAGGAGGGAAAGAAACAAAAAGATGATGAGAAAATTAAGAGGAATCGAAACGACAACAAGCCATAGTTTGGCTGCACAAGGCAAGATGAAGCCTCCAGCTACGTCGACTCCCAACCCTTCACTCCTCTCAACTCCAGCCAGTCTGATATCCTCAAGTCCATTAAGGATTGGGGAGAAGTGAAGTGGTCCACCAAAAACTCTGGAGAAATCCCTCGTGATGGAACAATGAAAAGTACTGCTACTTTCACAAGGACAACGACCACGATACTGAAGATTGCAAGAATTTTAGATACGTGAGTATTGGATCAAGAAGGGGAAACTCAAGGAATTCCTGAGCTCGGACGTTAAACAAGACTGTGCAAAAGAAAAAGAACACGCCATCAACGAAATTGAAGGCAAGGCGGCATACATTGTATATGTCCTACACAGAGTGTGCTCGGAAGCCGAACAATCCAACAAGTTATGAAAGAAAGCGCTTTGTAAGATGCGTACCCGGCCTACCTACCAAAACCACTAGGTGCAGCACACTCGTGTCCAGAACCCGATCTCGTCTTTGACTTTCATGTATAGAGACCTCCAAGGGGTCCAATCTCCGCATAATGACTCTCTGGTAATTTCGATCTTTATAGCGAATTGGGAAGTGATGAGATCTTTGGTAGACACCGGGAGCTCCTTGAGTTCTATTCCTCAGCGCGTTCCACAACATGAAACTAAAGGAAGAAAACCTAATGCCCGCTAGTCACCCTATGGTCGGGTTCAGCGGGGAGAGATGTCTCCATGTCGGGAAGATCAAATTGACAGTGGTGGCGAGAGAACCACAAAATCAAAAAGTCAGGTTCCAGGAGTTCATGGTGGTCGATGCCCCATCCACCTACAACATCATCCTGGGAAGGCCTTAGGTCCACCAGATGGAGGCAACAGTTTCTACTTTGCACAAGTGTATCAAGTACCCTACCAACTAGACAGTAGGCACTTTACGAGGAAACCAACCAACAACTAAAGATTGCTACTACACAGCGCTAAAGCGGCTTGACAACTATCAATTACAGTTTGGGCTCGTGGTTAAGACATCTCAGAGCCCTTGAAGAAGAGTCTCCCCACTCAGATAATGAGACTCCAGTTAGTCTGAGGGGAAGACCAAATGTCGGTCAACCAGAGGAGGAATCTATCACGACCTACCTCGACAACCCCAATAGCGACAAAGCCGTCTAGATAGGTTCTTGCCTAATTAAAGAATTAGCGTCAAGCAGAAAAAAAAAAAAAAAAGGCATATGTCCCCCAAAAGAAACCAGATCATAAATGAAGATATACAAAGGCTACTTAACGCTGACATGATCAAAAAGGCATGGTACCCTGACTAGATGACGAATACCATCCTGGTAAAAATGAAAAATGGGAAGTGGAAAGTCTGCGTAGATTACATAGACTTAAACAAGGCGTGTCTGAAAGACATATTTCCACTTCCCTACATTGATCGAATAGTGTACGCCACGTCTGGACACAACCTTATGAGTTTCATGAATGCTTATTCTGGGTATAACCTGATACAGATGCATCCCCAAACCAAGAGAAGACTTCTTTCATAACTGAAAAAGGGATAACTTCGAAATGCTTACATTTTCTGAAGACTTGAAGAAATTTATATTTACTGATGCAAATGGTAAACAATATGCTCGATTGTAATCTATAAATCCTTTTTCAGTGGTCTGGGGAGCCCATTTACACCCCGCGCTTGCCTTTCAAAAAAAAAAGAAGGGATAACTGTTATCAAGTGATGTCGTTCAGCCTAAATAACGCTGGAGCAACGTATCAATGACTGGTGAACCAGATGTTCAAGGAACAAATCGGTAGGAACATGGAGGTCTATAGTGATGATATGCTAGTCAAAAGCCTCCGTAGTCTAGATCACATCACCGACCTTGCCGAAGCATTCAATCAGCTCCGTAAGTATCAGATGAAGCTCAACCTGCAAAAATGCACATTTGGTGTTGAGTCAGGCAAATTCCTAGGTTACATAGTGAACTGAAGAGGGATAGAAGCCGATCCAAAGCAGATTCATGCTCTTATCGATTTGAAGTCCCCGATCACCGTCAGGGAAGTTTAGGGCTTGACCAGGAGGGTGGCAGCACTGAACATGTTTATTTCCGAATCATCCGACAAATTCCTCATTTTTTTCAAAATTTTGAGAGGAAGCAAGGGCTTCAGCTGGGATGAAGAGTGCAAGCGAGCCTTCCAAAGTTTGAAAGCGTACATGAGAAATACTAAGCTACTTTCGAAACCAGCGCCAGGCGAGACATTTTACTTATATCTATCTGTCTCAAAACACACCGTCAGTTCAGCTATTGTGCAAAATGATAGGGGAGTACAGAGACCAGTGTACTACGCCAGCAAAGCCTTTGTAGAAGTAGAGGCAAACTACCTCGACCGAGAAAAACTAGCTCTGGCGCCGGTCGTCTCCTCCAGGAAACTACGACCCTACTTTCAGGCCCACTCTATAACAGTTCTAACCAAACATCAAGTTCGCACAGTGATGCACAAGCCAAAATTATCGGGCAGGATGGGTAAATGGTCAATAGAATTGGAGTAGTTTGATATCGACTATGCTCAAAGAACAACCCTCAGGCGTTGGCAGACTTCATCGCTGAATTTACTGGCAGTGGGGAACAAGAACATAGGTTAGTCGACCAAGGATGGATTCTGTATTGCAATGGGTTATCCACATTAAAGGAAGTGGAGCTAGAATTACTCTCCGCTCTCCAGGTAGTTTCACCCTAGAAAAAGCTGTCAGGTTCAGCTTCTCGCCTCGAACAATAAAGCAAAATATGAGGCCCTCTTGTTCAGCCTGAAGCTCGCCAAGGGGATCAGGTAGATGAGCCGACCGCGCGCAGTAATCATGCCTGGTAGTCAACCAGGTCAAGGGAGAGTTCAACAACAAACATCCCAGGATGATGGCTTACCGTGGGAAGGTAATCGATGCCATGAGTAGATTAAAAAAGATTCAAACTCTTATAGTGTTCTCGAGACGACAACAAAAAAGTTGACACACTGGCCAAGCATGCCTCAGCTACTGTTGAAAATTTTGATGTGCTCATCGGTTTCCAAGAGCAATCAAGTCTGGAAGAAGAAGAGTCCAACGACGTCTACGCGATAGACGTAGATATAAGTTGGATGAATCCCATTATTGAATACATCAAGAACGGAGTCCTCCTAGCTGAGAAGACATAGGCCAGAAAGTTGAAAAATAAAGCAGAACGATACACTCTCCTAAATGACAGTTTATATATAAGGTTAGCCACGAGACCCCTACTTAGATGCCTAACCCCTTCAGAGGCGAACCATGTTCCTAGATAGATTCATGATGGCATCTGCGAGAACCACCCTGGCGGGAAAACTTTAGCCCACAAAGCCCTAACCTTAGGGTACTATTGGCCGAAGACGCAGCAGGATGCCAAAGATATCGTCCGAAGATGCAACAAATGTCAGAGGTTTGCACCGTATACACACATGTCCGCAACCCTCGACTCCGATGACCAATCCATGGTCGTTCGTGCAATGAGGGATGAACATCGTCAGACCACTATCGGCCTCAGCCAATAAGAAGTTGCTCTTTGTAGTTGTGGATTATTTCACCAAATGGATTGAAGTCGGGCCCTTGTCCAAGATAGGCCAAAATCAAATTGAGAAATTCATATGTGCCTCCATCGTCTGTAGATTCGACATTCCAAGGACACTAGTCAGTGACAATGAAACCCAATTTGAAGGCAGTAAGGTTGAAAAACTAAGCGAAGATCTTGGCATCAACCACCACTTCTCATCGCCAGAACACCCATAGGCCAACGGCTTGGTGGAAATTACTAATAAGACAATCTTGGAAGCTCTCAAAAGAAAACTTGATGTGGCCAAGGGGAAATGGGCTTCGGCGCTGCCAAGAATACTCTGGGCATACCGGACCACCAAAAGAACCCAACTAGGGAGACACCTTTTGCCCTAGCTTACGGTTTGGAAGCTATGGTCCTAGTGGAGCTAGAAATGCCGACTTTTCGAATGGAGGAATTCAGGTCGGAAGACAACGAAGTAGCTTTGTGCGTCGGGTTAGACCTCTTCAAAGAAATGAGAGATCGGGCTTTCGCTAAGATAGGCGCCTACCAACAAAGAATGGTTCATTGCTACAACAAGAAATTCGAGCCACGTGAGTTCAAATTGGGATATTGGGTACTCCGAAAAAACTCAACAAAACACTAAGGAACCAGACCCATGCAAGCTAAACCCGAATTGCGGAGAGCCTTACAAAGTAACCAAGGTCAACAGGTCGGGACATAATAGTTGGAAGACATGAACGGTGACAGCCTTAAGCGGCCATGGAATATAGAGCACCTTAAAAAATATTATCAATAAAGGGTATTTGCTTTTACTAAACTCCCATTTGCTCATCCAATCAATCTATTACTGTATGATTTTCACACCGGATCTGCAGAGCCAGTCCCCATGTCAGACCACTCAGTGAGTTACATAAGTCAGGACACCCACGTCAGACTTACCGAACCTGACCAAAGCTTAGTCAATTTCGGCTGATGACAATGGCTTCTGGTCCCCTCTAATGCCTAGTCCGTCGAGTGTGGATGAAGATGAGTTACAAAGTGAGAGTTTAGTCAGTGCTCATTGAGCCTGACGACGATGGCTTAGCAGAGATCATTGTTCTACCATAGATAATGATGCTCGAACCTGACCAAAGCTTGCCAGTTCCGACTGATGACGATGGATTCTGGGTCGCTCTAATGCTTAGTCCGTCGAGCGTGGATGACCATGGGTTAGAAAGTGGGAGTCTAGTCAGTGCTCATCGAGCCTGATGACGATCGCTTGCCAGGTATCATGTTTCTACCATAGACAATGATGGTCGAACCTGACCAAAGCTTAATCAGTTCTGATTGAGGACAATGGCTTCTGGTTCGCTTTAACGCCTAGTTTGTCGAGCGCGGATGACGATGGGTTAGAAAGTGGGAGTCTACTTAGTGCTCATCGAGCCTGAGGATGATGACTTGCCAAGGATCATTGTTCCACCATAGAAAATGATAGCCGGACCTGACCAAAGCTTAGTCAGTTCCGACAGATGACGATGGCTTCTGGTCCACTCTAACGCCTAGTCTGTTCAGCGTGGATGACTATGGCTTAAAAAGTGGGAGTTTAGTCAGTGCTCATCGAGTCTAATGACGATGGCTTGCCAGGGATCATTGTTCCACCATAAACAATGATGGTCGAACCTGACCAAAGCTTAGTCAGTTCTGATTGATGACGATGACTTCTGGTCCACTCTAACACCTAGTCCGTCGAGCGTAGATGACGATGGGTTTGAAAGTGGGAGTCTAGTCTGTGCTCATCAAGCCTGACGATGATGGCTTGCCAAGGATTATTGTTCCACCATAGACAATGTCGGTCGAACCTGACCCAGTTCCGACTTCCGATTAAGGACGATGGCTTCTGGTCCACTCTAACGCCTAGTTCGTCGAGCACAAATGATGATGGGTTAGAAGGAGGGAGTCTAGTCAGTGCTCATCGAGTCTGATGTCGATGGCTTGCCAGGGATCCTTGTTCGACCATAGACAATGATGGCCGAACTTGACCAAAGCTTAGTCAGTTTCGACTGATGACGATGGCTTTCGATCCACTCTAACGCCTAGTCCGTCAAGCACGGATGACGATGAGTTAGAAAGTGAGATTCTAGTAAGTGCTCATCGAGCTTGATGACGATGGCTTGCCAATGATCATTGTTCCACCACAGACAATGATGGCTGAACTCAACCAAAGCTTAGTCAGTTCCAGTTGATGACGATAGCTACTGGTCAGACCTACAATCTAGTCCACCAGTAAGCATATTAAGATGGTCTAAGAAATCTGAAGTATAATGGCTTCAGAATCTACTATGCGAGTGGCACGTCTAGGAGACCAAAGACGTGACAATACAGCTAAGCTCTAGTAAGTTCAAGTATGAATTACTAGTTAACAAGCTTTCTTTAAGTCATATATTAAGAATTACATCTGTTGTGGAGAATCTGCTTCAGAGGCAGAAGGGCCAGTTACATTAGAAGGGACTACAAGCGATACATTAGCATCATTCGAGGCCTATCCCGAATTTCCAGTCGAGGGCGCAGGATCAGAAGCTTCCTCCTCGTCAATCTTCCAATAAGTAGCCTTTTGTAGCACTCAAAGTCAAGTTTAAGGTCAGGGTTCTTTTCTTTGATTAGCCTTAGCAATTTCAGCCTTCCTCGGACAATCTCAGTAAAGCCCAAAGTTGCATGTCGTTCTCGAGCTTTCTTAAGCCTGTTTGCAAGCACAGACACCTGAGATTGATCATCTGCTAGTTGCTGCCGTAGTGAACTTAGCTTAGCCAACACAAAAGCAACTTTATCCTTCAATTTGCGGATACGTCGATGCCCGTCAACAACTTCAGACTCGAGCTTCAGTCACAGGGCAGTCCATTCAGACTCAGCTCACTCAATTTTCAACAGTCTGAGCTTGCGGATCAGCATGCGCCTTGACTGCCATTTCTTCCACACGCTTCAACTCCGCTTCAGCTGACGCCAAACCAGTCTTGGTCAAATTTAGCTCAGCTTTTGAAGCCTCCAAATTTGCCTTCAAAAAACCTATCCGATAGAGAGTGTCATAATATGACTTCTGCAATTTAACAAAAGCCTTTTCCAAAGCATGTACTCTATTTCGGGCATCGTGGTGCAGCTAACTTCAATCCAATGACTTGCTCGCCTCATCCCCGGTCGTCATTACTGTCCCGAGAGTACCCTTCAAGGACTTTCGTTCTGCAGCCAATGCCTTCTCAACTAGAGGCTCAGCCTATTGCCTATCATCGAGGTTTGAGGGTGGGAGAGAGGGAAAAGATCCACTCCTTAGAGCGACAACTTCAGCAGAGCGGGGAGCATCAGCAGATTCGATGGTAGGATCCATATTCGAGGAC
This sequence comes from Berberis vulgaris, assembly GCA_963556465.1. Lineage (NCBI taxonomy): Eukaryota > Viridiplantae > Streptophyta > Magnoliopsida > Ranunculales > Berberidaceae > Berberis > Berberis vulgaris. Next base: position 31,624,877 of record OY747129.1, on the reverse strand, counting down.
CCAACGAGATGCGAAGCTTCGAGGTCAGCAAGGCGCACCAGCTTTGAGCGATCCCCCTCTAGGTCAATCACAAGGGCAACAAGCTCATGTACGATACCCTGCCCTTCCATAACCATCTCTCGGGCAGATTGGGTAAGTCCAGTCTCCGCGATGGTCACCTCCTTCTCCAGCGGAATCAGCGGATGAGAAGAGGAAGTAGTCTTGCGACCAATGTGCTTCCTCTTGGGCCTTTTAATGGGTGACAAGGCCTCCTCCAACTCAGCCTGCCTTGTAGGGCTAGGCATCGTCAGCTTTATCTTATTTGAATGACTATTGCTCGCCTTTTTCGACAATGATCTGAACAGAGTAAGAGTTACATGGAAGTTCTCGAACAACCCACTCTGCACAATGTTGCTCAAAACCATAACATCTTCAATTGTCATGGTAGAAAGATCATCGAATGTTTTCTTTGTCGACTCCTCCTCCTTAGTGAGAGTTGGAGCAACAAATTTCCCTACAAAGAATAATAAAATGACAATTCAATATCCACAGTGATTGGATAAAAAAAGGGAGAGGAACATTATGCTTACTGCGATCAAATTTGAAGTATCTGACAAGCGGACACCCCTCCAACTTAAAATACTAAGAATCCGAAGGAACTAAAAAGTAATACTTCTACCAGGAGTTGAAGTCATCCAATAGTGGACCCAAACAATCCGGCGTGCTCAGCAGACAAGCCTCGTGAGAATTCAGCCGAGGGGAAGTTAGCAGATGGACCACCCACAGGGTTAACAGACGACCGACATCCTTCGCCCTGATAAGGAAAATAATCAAAGTTCTGAATCCGTGCGATGCCATCTGAGCGGGAGGAATGCGAAGATACACCAGTAAGCGCCAAATATCTTCCAGAACTTGGAAAACGGAGTTCGGCCTGAAACATGCCTTTTTGCAAAGCGATGAACCCTTGGGGAGGCATAACGAGTTTCGTTCAATGCCCAAGGGGGTAAGTTCTAAGTCTTCTAGAATTCAATATTGATCCAGGAGTGTAACCAGATCAGGTTCACTGACATTCTTGTCTCAAAAAACTCAAGGCAAGTATTGGACAGCTCCTATTCGGGAGTGAGTTCGACATTGTCTGCCATGAAAGAAAGTGCGAACTTTTGAATGCACTTGCGAAACTAGAAGAAAGAAAGCAAAAATGAGTTTCATAAAAACTACATAAGTAAAGAAACTCTCCTCTGCAAAGATGGCAACTAATATAGAGCCAGGGATTCACGCCCCTTTTTCGAGTAGTCACATTCTCATTTAATGACGTGCACTATTTGAGACGACATTTCGGGCTCAATCATCATGACTGTACAATTCCTATTGAAGTGATAGTGTGGACCATCATGATGGCCCACTAACTCGAGGGGAGCAACTGATGATACACCAAATCGTCATTTAATCCGTGCTGTACACGTGTCATGATAATCTCATAAGTAGAGCAAAGCGGGCCTGATTACCCACACAATCTAGCAAAGCCCAGACAATGCTAAGCCCATTTTGGTAGAATCCAGGAGGTTGGATCCAAATTGCACTGCCCTACTAAGCCCGCACATCATTTGGTCAAGCCTAATACCCGTAAGGCATAATCAGGCAAGTATATGAAGGATTGACTTGAGGGACAAAGTTAGCAACACATTGGTTCTGACTAGGAAACAAATATCGGAGTATAAGTCGTACATGGAAACTCCCTTGCATGGACAACACTCAAAAAGAGAAGTTTCTCCCACGAATCTAAGAACACAAGTCGTGCAAGAAACTCTCCTACATGTATGATTTTTAACAAGAAAAAATCTCCAGCAAGATAACTTTCCCTAAACTATGCCACCAAAGGCCTAGCCGAACAAGGATTCTCGCATTATAAATAGGACACAGGGTTGATGAACAAAGGTACACTACAAAACCCAATTTACAGCGTTAAGATTTTCTCAAGCCTTGTCTGACTTTAGCATCGGAGTGTCATCGGCCGCCACAACGGTGGTCTTTGGCTCACTGTGTTCCCTGTGCAGGTCAAGGTCAAGGATAACAAGATTCGACTACATCAGACATAGTTGCCATTGACAATAATTTGTTGCCCATTTGTGTTATCGAAATATGTCAAAATTTCACAAAATATTTATTTTTTTGGAGTTATTAAAATTTTATTCTTCTCCTCGGGTGACTCTCTATTCGTATACGTTTTCACGACTCTTATGGTCGTATTAAAATTTTATTATATGAAGATTCTTATAATTATGTAATATGTAGTTTGTTTGACACTGACTTTAATGAGACTATATGTAGTGTATATAAATTTAAAGAGCATTTGTATTATTAACTTTAAAATTACAACTGAAATATTTTTTTAAATAGTTCTTAAAATCAAGGGACTGAAAACAGAAACACCAAAGGCATGCCAATCAACTTTCTTACTTGGTCCGACTCATCGTTTAAGAAGTTTATTTTATATTTTCTCAATACCTTGTCGAATGCATTTGCATTTTCCCCCTTTCTTTGGGATGTAGTCGTTAAGTGTCAAAAAAATTAAGTGTTAATTTCCTAACTTCAGGCTTCCTTAAGCAACATTGTCAGTATAATTTGCATTTATAGTTAGTGGGCAACCCTATGCTACGTTTGGACCATATGAACTTCAATTATTATTTTTCTTTTTCCATTGTTCATTTTCTTTGTTTTTCTCCAATTTCACTTGTTTAGTTTATTAGTTTTTCTTCAATTTCATTTGTGTCAAGTCATGAATTTATTGTCTTTCTTCTTCATACTTTCTTCGTTCACTGCCACTCCCATAATCTCCCTAACTTCTTTAAAAAAAAAAAAATCCTAAACCCAAAAATTGGAGAATGGAAAACGAAAGTATTTGGGAAGGAAAGAGGAAAATGGGGAGTAAAAATGGAAGAAGGGAGTCAAACAAACCAAGAGAAAGGTCGAGAGAGGAGCATGAAGGTTGAACAAAGATAGAGGTAGCTTGGGTGGTATGTCTCGAAAATGAATAAAGCAGAGATTTGAGGTATTCATATGATGGTGCTAGTTAGCAATTGAGTAGTGGTGGGGTTAGATAGTGAAATAAAAAAACATCACAAAACAACTCTTGCAATATTTTTTATGTAATCGATTTTCCCTCACTGCTTGACCTTGACCTGCTGACCTGCACAAGGAATGCTCGTGAGCCACGGACCACCGTTGTGGTGGCCGATGACACTTCTACGCTAAAGTCAGACAGGGATCTGAGGAAGGCTGAAGATAGGTCGGCTTCTGTATCGAGCCTTGCTAAGATTTGGAAGACATTCGGGGTCCCTGAAGGCCTGCCACTCTATACTCTGAATAATGATTAGACAACAATGTTTCCTCCGGAAGGATTCATTCGTTTGCACCGTGGCATGCTTCAAATTGGAGTATGTTTTTCTATGCTTGACAAGATCTGGGGCTTTCTGGAGTTTCTTGGAATCTCTCATGCCCAGTTGGTATGGACTGGGTACAAGATTATCCTTTTCATATTGATCAGGGCAAAGATGCTGGCGTCCGTGTGACTCCGAGGGTGATCCAATTGCTGACTTCCCCTCGGCTAAACGATCACGCCGTTTGTAAGATGATGTCGTCGGCTTGCTTGGGGAAATCATCGGATGACTTTAAATTCTGGCAGAAATTCTGCTTCTTGGCTCATTCGGATTCGAAGTACTTCAAGTTCAAGGGTCGTCCGCTTGAGCAAGAGTTCAAGCCACTTCACAATTATAGTTTCACCCTTTGATTTTGTTTCGTTGATTGTATGCTGATCGTCGTGTGTGCTTTTTTGTAGGGAAGTTACCCACTATTCCTCTTTCTCTGGGGGAGGAAGTCACTATGAAGACATTCCGTGACATTTCTTGGATGAGTGTGGAGGATGTTATCTGCCCTATCAACTTCAGTCACAGTGGATTGTGTCCAACTGGCATGTGGCTTCGACTCTCTACAGAGTGCCGACTGTTAAGTTTGAAGGTGGAACCCCTTCCAAAAAGAGGAAGGCCTCCAAAATTAAGGCTCCTGCCCTGCCTGACACAGAGAGGCTTTCTGAGACGCTTGCCTCCTTCATAAGCTCGAAGAGGTCTCTCGCTGGGGCTGAGCTGGCTCCCAAATGACCTGTTCTAGTGAGGGAGGAGGGTGATCCTGGCTGGTCCGCCGGGGCGGAGGTTGTAGCATCTGATTGGGAGAATGACCACCTCCGATTAGGGGTGGGCATGGGACGGGATGGACTTCATCCCTATCCCATCCCATTTATTTGGGATCGGGATGAGACGAGATAGACCTCATCCCATCCCAAAGGGGATCAGGACGGGATGAACACGTACTAAATTGTAACACCCATACTTTTTCAATAACAGTAAGAATTTATATACCAAAATTTCATTTGAAATTATTTTAAGATCGCAATTCGTTTCCCAAGTCGTGTTTTTTCGAAATTCGCTTTACTCTCTTACATTCCGAATCTGGGGGCGAGATTCTATTTAACGTGTATATAATGTAACACCTGTAAAATTTCCTATGTTTAAAGTATTTAATTTTGAATTTTTCTAAATCAAATAGAGTTAAATTTATGTGAATTTAAATTTCAAAATTTAGGGTTTTATTTTGGGAGTTTATATGGGGGTGCAAATAGAAATTTGGTTTAAAAAAAACCCTAATCTAATAGGGTTTACTTTCAATAAGTTAAATATGGGGTAATTTTTTCTCCAGCCGTAAAAGATTTTGTGTGAAAAAAGGGAAGAAGAAAAGTAGGAGAAATTGGAAGAAAAAGAAAAAAGAACAAGACAAAAAAGGCGAGTTCTTGCTTTTCCTTTTTTTTTATTTATTTATTTTATAATATTTGTGAGATTTGAAAGATTTTTTAATCATGATGGTTGGGTTGTGGAGCTTTGAAAGGGATTTGAGTAGGGAACATAGGATTATGCTTCGATGCTATGTTTTTATCAAGTGAGTAAGATCTTGCTTGGTTCATGTTAGACAATTAATGGAGGGTCCGTTAGACAATTCGTTTAATCCTTGGTTCATGTTTAAGAATTGTCTAACAGACCCTTCATTACCTTGATGAGAGTTTTCCTAGCTTGCTTGGTTCATGTTTTGGGTATTTGAATTATTCTATGAATTTGTATTATTATGTTTATGCTTAAATTTGATTGTTATGCAAATTTGTTTTGCTGAAAAGAATGTACTTTTCGTATTAATTGGGTTTTGATCCCCACTCTATTATAGAGAGTTTGTATCGGAAAATGTTAGTTGCCCCAAAAAAGTGGGTGGATATGGTTGTGGATTGATTTTTGAATGACAAAGTCTCATGGTTAGAAAAGTTTGAGATATCAAATAAATGATAATAATAAACTGTGATTCCTTAAAAATTTTAAATCACGTGGAATTATATTACTTAGAACTACCACATCTCTTGTGTTTCCTTCTCCTATAGAGAAACTAAATTACCTTTGAGTTGAGTCTTGCGGAGGAGGGAACCCGTTTTCTTATAGAAAAACTAAATTACCTTCGGGTCGTGTCTTGCGGAAAAGGGGGTGGTTTTAAAATGCCTAAAATAGGCTTGATATTTATCCGTTAAAAATGTGACATGAGTTATGCGCATTGCTCAAGAGTGGCTTTTGTTACTCATAGTTAGGAGTATCTGGTGATGCATGTCTGTATGTGATGTGTCCCCACTTAGGCATGAATGACGGGGAAATCCTCCTTTATATGAGAGAGACATAGAGGCATGTATGTTCGGCACGAAGGTGGTGCGAATGTGATATCGTCTAAGTGATCAATCCGTTAAAAATGAATAATATCATTAATTCAAATAATGTATGAACACAATAGTTTTAATTGATAACATACCAACTATTTGAGAAGTTATATTCATATCGTTTCTACCAATTTTCATGCAGGATGGCAAGTCTACTAATATTACTATAGGTCAGACTTGCTATGGTTAACCATTACAGAGTAAGTACATGTAAAATGAATATTTACTTTAATTCATGGTTAAAGTACAGGTAAAATTAATATTTACTTTAATTCATGGTTAACCATTACATGATTGCTTTGTTGAGGAAGTAAATTCTTTGAACTGTGATTTTCTTGCATAACACGTCTACCTCATTAAGGAATTACCTGTTTGTGTGATTCATCATTTGTGTTTGATTTTATGCTATCATTTGCGGAGTTATTGATTTTGGGAATGAAGATTACTTACACCAGCTTTATTGCTGGCCCGAGTGAGCTTTTACTTCTTGGGTACGTTCCTTTGGAAATGTAGCCGATTAACCTTGTTTCAGGTTTAAAGAGTTTGGGCAGCACTACTGGAGTTTCTTTAGTAGGGCGAACCTCGTCAAAGAGTTCATGGTTAGATATTTTTTAGTTTGTTTTAATTACTTTTCTAAATTATGTTTTAGTTGTTGCTGCTAAATGTTTACGTTGTTATTGAATTTTTCACATCCCGAGTTTTGGGGAAACAAACAATCCTATGTGGAATTTAGGATTTTCGTTTTCTCGAAAATCGGGGAGTGACAATAGTCCCCAATAAAAAATAACAAAAGAGCTTCATCTCATATTACTCACACAACAATAATATGAAATTTATATACATATAACTTTCATCATAAATAATAATAGATATTAAATAAATATTAAACTTCATGTAGAAGTCATTATTTAATTCATTTAGAATTTTATCTCATATTGATTTAATTTAATCACATTTTAAACTTTAATTTAGAAAAGTATTTTGATTAAAATTAATTATAATAAATATTAAATAAATAAATTCGGGATCGTAGGATGGGATCCCCACCCCTTCCTGCAATTAACAGGGGTTGATGATGTGTTGCAGCTGAGTATTGAGCAGGCTACGGCTTTGAGTGAGAAGCTAATGTTGGCTGCTGTGGCGGTTTCTACTGGTGCTGACCAATTCAGACATGTTTTACTGGAAGGTTCTGATGAGAATTAGCATGTAGTTCCGGAGTTCAATCATCCTGCTGATGGATCGTCTGACAATGGTCGTTGCAGTGTGGGTCGTCCCTCTTGTAGTCTGCATTGCTCCCATCTTGCTCCAGATCGTATATCAAGGTAATGGAGGGTTCGTTAGACAATTCGCTTCATTCTCTTCCTTTGGATTTCGCTGAGCGGCTCGCAAGAAAGGGCCGGCTACTGGCGACAAAGGAAAGACTGTGGATGAGGGCCTAGGTGTGGTGGAGACTACCAAGGGCAGTGCTTGCATGATCCCACATCCGGTAGAGCTTCATCCAGATGCGCGGATGAGTTTGTTTCCTCCGGACGTAGTGAAAATGAGCAACCAGGCCTGGTACCAGGAGGTTGATGTTGATTATGCTTCGATGAAGCATATAAGCAGACATTATAGCTGGTTGGCAAATTATGCTCCGAAGTCCGAGGAGGATGCACTGGAGGAACGCATCGATGAAGGATTAAAACACCTTATGCTGGGGATGTCCCAATTGAGCCAGGTGGCCATCACTCGAGCAGAAGTTGAGGCTGCTCGTGAGAGGTTATACACCATGGAATATGTCTTCTCGGCTATGCAGAAGTCGTATTCTGATGCACTATTCGAGATTGAGTCGCTGAGAAGGCAAATTAAGGAAAGGAGACTGAAACTGTCAGCCGTTGATACTGAGACTAAGAGGGTTCATTTGGAAGCCCTTGAGTCTGATTTAGCAGAAGTGGTGTCCGCAAGGGACAGATCAGACAAGAGCTGAATCTGGTCCACCGTGATCTGGAAGTTGCGCAGGAAGTTGCAGCTAAGATGCGTTTTGAATTGCAGTCTCTTATTGAGAAGAATGCCATGAAAGAATCCGAGTGGGCTACCAAGAGACAATAGTTAGAGGCCGACGTGGAATTCAATGCTCGGGAAGCATGGATAGCTAGGGACCAACTTCTCTTGAAGCAACATGAACTTAGCACAGATAAGAGTAGCCTGATTACTAAGCAATATCAGGTTGATGCGCAGACAGGCAAGCTGGAGCTGTTGGAGCGTGAACTTGTTGAAGCAAAGGTGCAAAAGGAAGAGTTTTTCAAAGTGCAAGGCAAATGTGAATTCTGTTGTGTTGTGCATGGGAGGTTAGAACTGTTGGCGTTGATGAAGGAATAACATTCGGAATGAGACCTTGCTTATTATAAGAACATGTCTTATGCAAATTTCTGGATGGTCTCCGAATCGTCAGAAGAAGAGGGCGATTCGAATCATGGCGCTCAGGCTGAGGCACGCACGGATGCAATTCCTGCTTCTTCTCCTGCTAGGCTTAGTTCCCACGCATTTTTACCTCCTCTTGATGAGGAGTAAATTTTGTACATTTGTATTTTTTGTTTCAATTGTTAATGAAAACATGTTTATTTCGAGTATGTTTTGTACCCGTATTTTGTTCGGTCTCCCTGTTGCGCGCTTTCCATTTTGCCTTGTCGTTTTACTTTAACATAGTTTTGGTTGTGTTAGTAGGAAGCCGAGTGGTCTATCTATTGTTGAGAGTTCGACCATTTATGTCACAAATAATTCTGACATGTTCTTCTGTGAGGTCTCAGAGTTGCTATCGTGTGGTTACGCCGAATAGTGGATGGTCTGTGGATGGTTTGGCGATGAGTTGCTATCGCTGATTAGACTCCCACTTCCTAAGCATCGACATTCTCGCACGACGAACTAGGCATCAGGATGAACCAGAAGCTATCATCATTAGTTGAAACTGACTAAGCTTACCTGTTAGGTCAGGGCTTCGCCTATTACAAGCATGCGAGCCTACTTCCGCAGGCGCATTGCATCGTGCAGATTATTTTTTCAATAAAAAGTACCTTAAATCAATTGGTGATATGCAGGTTGCTCTGTGTGTCAAAAGTGACTAGGGTTTCTACTGCTTGCATCAACGCACATGGTAGAATGCCGCTCGAATAATGGGCCGAGCCGATGGGCCCGTAAAATAAAAACTTAGTCCTGTCATTGGATCATGATGCCACGTGTACAACGTACATTGCATGGTGACACGCATACGGCATAGATCGCGAAACGTTTGAGTATCAATTACTCCCCCCAATTAATTGGTTGTGTGCATCATCATTAATTGAATGAATGAGGTCCTGTGCGGTTTCCTTGGAAACCGTCGCATCTTCGTTTCCCATATGGTATTCATTGCTAACATTTAATGTTGAAGCGCCTGTTTGGTGAACCACTGTGTCTATATAATGGTGTTCCTTCATCGTTGTAGGCATTATCTTCTTCAGAGTGCACTTCTCCAAATGCTCTTACTCAAAGAATATTCTTTGAGTTTTCTAAAGGTTGAAGGAAGATCTCCAATGTTGGAGTCTTTGAATGTTCTGACATTTGCACCGATGAATCTTGATAATACTTGCTATTATTCGTGGTCACTTGCTCTGGGTGAGCACCCAATTGGTTTGCTAAGACCTTGTAATTTCTTTTTGTATTTCGTAGGAGAAGTATGAACTTTCCCGCATGGGATGAGTCTGTTGTTTACATGTTGGAGCCCTGTCGGTGCTTCGAACTGCCTAATTTATGAGATAACACCAGTAACCAACCTTGAAATGGTTGTTTTCCTCCATTCTCAGCTAACCCTGACGCGTTGCACTGCGCTGGAACTCGGGATTGTGGGGCGGAGTGGAGTTGAACATGGCATGTCAGAGTGGGCCATTAACTCCCAGATGCCCTTCTCATCGCTCTGCGAGAGGGTGCACTCAATCTATTTCAACCTGATACTTGTCCCAAGTTTGTATGGTTGGGCGGATCGAACGCGTGATTCGACTGTAGCTTCGTCCGGCGTGTCGTGAGGCCTCTGGTTGCTGATTCTGTACCACCTCAGGTCATCCTTGCAAGGTGGGTCATCTTTTTCGGAGAAGTCGCTGAGAGGAACTCTTAGAGGGCTCCGTAATTTACCCGAGGTACCTTTGCTGTCGCTTCTGAGTCCTCTTCTGGAGTCGGACTGTTTAAGCGAATATTTACTGTATGTTGCATCGGATTCAGATGCTTGTAGTTTGTAGTCTTTTGTACCCGCCTCTAGGCGATTGTTGTTACATCTTTCCAGTAATCAATAGAGTGTGTTTGTGTGATTCTCTTTTATGTCTTAAATGATTGCAAATCACATAAGCTCCTACGAATTAAAACTATGCACTGACTACTGAAAGGAAACTAAACAACTGAATAGATTGACTGTTGATGGCGAGAGGTCGATTCAACTATGAAGTGAATTTGCATGGCCCTTGCTTGGATCGTGAGTACCTTCAGCGAATTGCCAAGTTTTGCTGAAGCCATTGAGATTACTAAAGAGTAAACCTTGCATGGGAGGGTTCTTCCGCGCTCACTAACAGTAGTGAGTCGTGTTCCCATTTGCAATGACCTCTCTGTTGGGCTTGACATTTTGTTGGGTTGGGGAGCAGACTGCTCCTGCAATGCTGGAATGTTCTCTACTCTAAGTTGAGCCACTGTTGTTGGGATTTTTTCTCCATATGAGTGGAGTGATTTTTCCACAGTTCTTTAGTCTGGATTTTGTTCAACTTGTCTGGCAGGCCTCAGCTGGATTTTGGAACATTCTATTTGCTTTAGTGCAGCATAGTGGCAGCCTCGTGCTGTTGGTTGGTCCCTGCGAATTGTTCCCTTCGAGTGGTTGGCGGTATACTGCTTCCATCTTGACTTACTAGTGAATGGTGGAAACTACTGCTTCCATCTGGTAAAGCCATGGTTTTCCCAAGATGAGGTTATAGGTAGACGGTGCGTCTACCACCATGAAGTCCAGGAACATGACTTCCCTTAGTTGTGGCTCTCATGCCACCACTGCTAGCCTTATCTTCCCGATCGGTAAGCATTTCTCTCTGTTGAATCCAATTAGCGGGTAGTCAGAGAACGTTAAGTTCTCTTCCTTAAGGTCCATACTGCGGAATGTGTTGTAGAACAGAACGTTGAAAGAGCTTCCCGGTCAACCAGGGCCCTATTCACTTCCCACCTTGCAATAGAGAGCGAAATGACAAAAGCGTGATTGTGTGGTGCGCGGATGCCTTTGAGATCCTTATCTGTGAATGTCAAGGTCGGGATGGGGTTCTACACCCACGAGTAATATATGTGTTTGTCCTCGTTTGTGGGCTATGCCCGCAACTCAAGGAGTGTCCGCTTGCGGGACATGTTTGATTGTTTTTCATCTGATCTGATCCCGTGAAGGACATATATTATGCCTGGAGTCTCCTTTCCAATCTCTTTGACTTCCTCTCCCCTTTCCCTGGTCCAGTCTTGTTGTTTCTCTGAACCCGGGAATTCATTTAGCTTGCCCTTGCAAATCCAGTACTCGATCTCATTCCTTAGACTCTTGCAGTCGTTGGTGTCGTGGCCACCCTCCTTGTGGTATGAGCAATACTTGCTATTGTCGAGTTTGGAGGGGTTTCTGCGCTGATTTGGGGGCCAATTTAGATCTTCCTAGTTTTCATGGAATTAAAGACGTCCGACAAGCTAGAATTGAGGGGGGTCACGGGCCTGGATTTATCATAGTTGGAAGATTTCTCGGGCCTGGCACGGCCATAGTCCGAGCTGTTGTCGTTGCGCTTTCGCTTGTTCATTTCTTCGTCTTCTCGCATTTCCCCCTCATTTCTATCCCTAGAAGTGGAGGGTTTCTTCTCTAGGATATGGAGGGTTTCTTCTCTACTTCAGTTTCTTTCTTTGCTGCTTTCATCTCCAGGGTGATGTACCTCTGGGCGCCCTTCAAGAGTTTTGCCATATCCAAGGGGGTCCAAGGTGAGGAAGTCGTAAAACTTTTCCTCTCTTAGTCCTGCGGTGACAGCCGTCATGGCTGTGTTGTTGCTGCAGCCGTCAATGAGCGTTGGCTCGTCATTGAAGCGCGTGACGTATTCCTTTAGTGTTTCGTTTGACATCTGCCCAGGGAGAGTATATAGTGGGGACCTTTCCCGATCCGTTGGCTTTCGAAAAATCGTGTCAGGAATATTTTGGCCGGTATCTTGAATGAGTTGATCGAATTTGGTGGGAGGCTATGGAACCATGTCAGGGCTGACTTCTTCAAGTTGGTAGGGAATGTTCTGCACATCATCGACTCAGAACCTTCTTTGAGCGACATTACATGCTGATAATGACGCAAATGATCGAATGGGTCGCCGGTCCCATCATAAAAATCGAGCTTTGGAGGGCTGAACTTTTTTGGCAGACCCTTGTTCATGATGCGGCCCACGAACGAGGGAACATAGAGGCGGTACAACACATCTGGGTCGTGAGCCCCTCGGCAGAAGGGGTTCCGCAGGGCGAGCCTATCTACCTTGAACGTCGGGTCCACGTTGACTGTGTCGTCACCTCTAGCCCAGTGAGAACTAGCAGGGCTTGACTCTCCTGTGCCTGCTCTCTATTGTCATCTAGAGATTGAAGTTTTCGCTGCTCTTGATCTCCATCGGCGGGTGGAGGGTTTTGTTGTATGAAAATTTCCACTGCTTTAGCGATCTGTTATATTTTTTATGACAACAAATCCCTTCTGGGGTTGGTCGCTGCTACCGCTAGCGCCGGGGTGTGAGCTTGCTGCCCTTGTGTCACTGACACCACTGGAAGCGGTGGTATAACGCCAGTCTGAGCGTTTGACGTGTCCCTCTGTTCTCCATTGTTGCGTGATCTGGTGGTCACCATCTCTTTGAATTCTGAAGAAAGATGATGCTAGTGATTGGTTAGGAACTTTGTCGTCCCCACAGACGGCGCCAAACTGATGTAGTCGATTTTCGCTCCCTGCTTGACCTTGACCTGCTGACCTACACAAGGAACACACGTGAGACATGGACCACCGTTGCGGTGGCTGATGACACTCTGATGCTAAAGTCAGACAGAGATCTGAGGAAGGCTAAATGTTGTAAACATGAAATTTTTAGCGTGCCTTAGCTTACCACACCTCATGTCTTATTTATAGTGCTGGAGTCCTAGTTCGACTAGGCCATCGGTGACATAGTTTAAGGAAAAAGATCTTAGTGAAAATCATTATCTAATTAGGAGTTGTGTTGTGAAGGAAAATTTTTCTGTTAGACTCGTGCTCCTAGATACGGGGGAGATAGTTCTCAATCAGAGTGTTGTCCATAGATGAAAGTTTCCCTGTACGCCGTATAATCTGGTATTTGCTTTCTAGTTGAAAACAAGGTGCTGCTAGCTTGCCCCTATCCGAAGCTGATCCCTGATATACTTGCCTTAATAGGGCTTACGAGTATTGGGAAAGGTTGTGAGACGCGTGGGCTTATCAGGTTGTAATGATTTGGGTATGTCTGGCGGACTGCGCTGTGCAGGCTTGAAACCGCTTGGGTTGGATCAGTGTTGTTATTCCTTAAGATCATCATGACACGTGTACGGTGTAGAAGAAATGACGTTTCGGTGTATCAACAATTTTATTTTTCTAATTTACGTTGGGTAAATAATGTAATTTTGATATTTATTTTGGGGCATATTTGTTCGTGATAAACATAATGGAACCATCTAGTGATCACCAAGCAAAAATCGTTATCAGTAGATAAGTATGTCTGAAAGGGGTCAACAATTCAGGGGAAAGAGGTACATCTAATTGACATTTTGAATTAATTGTTAACATAGAAGCAAGAACAAGTTTATATATCTCCGCGATATCATATGAAAATAAAAGTTTCTAACTTCATGATAAAACTAATTTTATTAATAACAGGTTTATATATCAAGAATTTTAGCACAAAAAAAAGATTCCCACTTGATGATAAAACTCATTTTAATTAGTTTAAAAATAGATAAATTTTTAGAAGAAAACATGCAACTTTTAACTCTGTTTTACTTGATGATCTACAAATTAAATTTCACAATCTTGTTTCTTCTAGTTACTAAATATTAAAAGGTTTAACAATTGAAGACGGTTAACTACTTCATATAAATGGCATCATATATATGGGAAAATAATATCTCATACATCCTATTATACAAAAGTCTGATCCATATAGAGACCAAACATTTTTCAATTCCTTTGTCACTAAGGTGGCAATTTAGGGTGTTATATAAATGACACCTAATGGCACAACATTTGACATCTTATTTACTCATATATCATCTCATAAGAAGGTGGACAACCATCTAGTTACAGCAAAAGGCACTGCAACAAAAATAATATATAATAACAATTTTTTGATGAGTGAATGCTTTCATATAGTTGATTGTACGTAACATTTCATATGAAAATGCTATCAAAGCACAATTTTTTATTTATTTTAGTGAAGGTCTTGAGATCAAGTCTCGACCCCAACTCCCTTTATTTTGAATTTTCTCAATAGTATCTTCGTCTTCTCCATTTTATCAAAATGCAAACCCATCATCTCATCTCGTTCAGTCGTCCCCAAATCATTGGTTGAAGGTACTTGGCAGAGAAGGTCAGATCTCATTTCCTCTCTTGTTTCGTTGCTTGTCTCTTCATTTCAATTTCTCTCGTTTGAGTTTCTCTCTTGTTACAGACGATCAGATCTTTGTGTTCATGATAAAACCTAGTTTTGTAAATTTGTTTCTTCTTCAAGGTAAGCAAAACTTCTCTCTGTTCCTTCTTCTAATTTGTTTGCATCACCGATCTGAATGTTGAATGGTAGTAGTTTGAATCATGGATCTGACATGTTGAATCATTGTTGTTTTGATTCTCATTGTGGATCTGAAGTCAAATGTGTTCTTGTTTGTGGTTTTAGTTGATTTCATATTGATGAGAACTTGTTATGCTTTGCTGAAAGTTGAATGTTGATGTTAATTCATGGAAAAGAGATGTGCTTTTTGTAATCTAATTAGGTGAAGAATAGTTTAGAGTTGTTTGTATGCTTTGTTTCGGTGGTTCGATTGCGTGCGGTAGGAAGAGTTCAACAAATCTTCTGTTCTTTCTTTATTTGAACATCTGCGTCTGCAGTAATTGCTCAGGGAATCAACGCTGAGAAGCTTCAAGATGCAGGGATCTACACCTGCAATGGTTTGATGATGCTCACGAAGAAGGTAACAAGTGAATTTCAGTCCGAAAATAGGATTTTAGAGCTAAAAAACGTTTGTGTTTCGTTAACAAACTTTTTGTAATTTTCAGAGCTGATCAATTTTATAACACAGCTGAGAAGATAGTTGTGAGAACTTCGAACCTGCAAAGTTTGATAATTATTCGTAAATCAGTTTCGTTTTCTTGATATTTCTGCAATTTGTCTCATGTATTTTCCGTTTCTCAGAAGTTTGGTTACGTGACTGGAAGTGATGTTTTGCTGAGAGTAAGATCAAATCTCCTGTAACTTCTTTAATAATGAATTTCAATAAATGATTTCATGTCTAGAGAATACTGAATTTTGGTTATGTGACGAAATGCAACCATCTCTAACATTTCGAGCTTTAATAATAAATGTTTATATAATAGTTGTTATATTAATTTGGCTATTACCTGTACAGTTTGCAGTGAAATGGGTAGCTCATTTTCTATTTTAAACATTGTTTCCAAGTCTGATGAGTTTCCTCCCCAATATGTCATGCACATCCTGCAGGAATCCTTCACACCTACTGTTTGATTGCTTAATTATATGGTCCAAGATTCAAATTTGCATTGCCTCCATCGATTCTTATTACCCCCCCCTGGTGCTTACACAGTTCAGGAAAAGTGCTTTTAATAACTTCTAATTTGGAACTTGAAAATTGAAGGAGTCTAAAGTTATGAAAATTTATTTTTATTGAGTAATCACCTTCTTCAATTCAAAATATTTGTTCCCAATAATTTCTAATTAGAGCCTGTAAATGTACTTACTAAATGGACTACTTCTTATTCAGATTTCTAAGCGTAAACCCCATGAAGCGTGCATATGATGATCTGATGAGGATGCTGATCACAATACTTTTCTCCATTATACAAGGAAAACCAACCTGAAATCCACATTGCATTATATAATATGTTGGAGGCTATGAGTTATATTGATAACAAGGAAAATCAACCTGAAATCGGCCCTGCATGATGTAGTAGGAGATATCAATTGGACCTGAAATGCTTTCTTTTGATTTATTTGGTAAGAAGGAAGAAGTCAAGTGAGAAGACGGAAGAAGTTAAGGAGAAGGCGAGCTAGACTGCCTGCTAAGGTATATAATTGCCTCTATTTGTTATGGTCATGGGTTTTGAACTTCAAGTTTATCTAGTGTTTGATTCTATGGGTAATTGTAGGACAAGTTTAGCAAGACGAAGGCGGCCGCAAGGTACAAATATGGCAAGCCTTACTATGATGATTTGAGAAGAAAGGGAGGAACCCCAAGCAATGTCGCAGCTGAGAGGTATTCATAGTTTGCCTTTCATGTCTTTCTTGTTTATGTTTTGTGAACCTTGATGTTAATGTGTTTGTTCTGTAATTGTGTATGCCGAGGTGAAGCAGGGAAACAAAACATCATGGAAGCTAAGGGGTATCAAGGCAAGCCTAATATTCTTGAAGCAATAGGCAATATGACTGATGCAATCGAGGATAAACTAACTGGTATAAGGGAGAAATTCCAAGAAGATGAACAAGGTGTTACAATGGTGGTCGTGGTTGATGTTGAGGAGACACCAGCAGGGGAGGTGGCCGTGAAATTGAAGTCAGCTAATCAGATGACTGGACAGATCGAATTCCAAAAGCATCAAAGATAATTAGATATCCCACATTCTTTCCCAAATCTCACACACTAATTTTGAGTTCTCTAACTAATTGATTAATCTTTTGTACTAATTAAAAGGTTTGTGGGCACTTAATACCCCACATGCTTTCCCAAATAATTAGAGTTTGCTTGAGGCCATCCTTAGATATCTGATGGATATTGGTTTTGTTAAATAATTGCCAATTATTTGCTTGGGGAAATTATTTTTATGTTACACAACTGCTGTAATTCATGATTTCTATTTGTGGAGAACTAATGAGTAAAGTGTTTTCAGGTACGACATGGTCCCAGATTTTATAGGTCGGATTCTACAGTTGTAATTTGACAATAGAATCGGGTGTAAATGGCCACAAAGATACTGCCTTTGTTTGCTTGTATGAAGACGATCAAGGGTTGGCTGCTGACCAATTTACAACTTTCTACAGGGGGAAAACCTGCTTAGGTTCAGATATAATTTTGGAATCAAGGGATGACCAATCCTTTCCTATTTGTTGGGTCAGATGCCACCCAGCTATTTTGTCTAGTTAGGTATGATAATTTAAACACCTTAGGTCACCCTTGCTGTTTTGGCCTTGATTTTTGATGAGAATTTGTTTAGTCAGAGATTATTTTGAGTAATTTAGCTAATTACTTATGAATTCATGTGCTTCGATGTGTTTCGAGTTGTTGAAAGTTCAATTCTGAAAATGCTCTGTTGGGTGCATGATCTGTATATGTTGTAGTTGGTGGATCCAATGGTATGAGTAAGTTGTTCACAAGGTTTTAGTAGGTCTTGTAAGGTTTCTATTTTAAGGAGAGTTGTTGAAAATTTCAATGCATTTTGTCCAAGAACTGCATTGTGGATGTATTAGCTTTCATTCTTGAACTTGGAAAAAATTAGAATTCTAGGTTATGTATTTTTGGGCTAGAAAGAGGGGAAATGCTCTTGTGGTTTTCTAGTAGAGAATTAAGGTCGTTTTGAGCTTAAGTTTTCGATTCAGTTTATTGTTGTTTGATTTCTAATTTATCATGTTCTAGTGTGTTTATGTGTCAGATAACATATATTTTTGTCATGTTTATGGAACCTGGATTGCTGTGAGGGGTTGTGCATATGTTCTGTCAATTCGATGAATTTTGGGGAAACTTGATGCTTGATATTCTTCACTTTCATTTTCTCAATCCGAATGAGTGGAAATTTTAAATTTGTTTTCAGTGGCTTTTGCAGGGCGGAGAAAGGTAGTGGACATTTAGCTTCTGACAAATAAGAGTGATTAGAAAGCAACTTGTATTTTCTGTTATCTTATGGTATGGATTTCTCCTTTAATTTTCAGACCCTGATTCTAGGGGGCGAGGCCCAGAGAGCGAGGTGGACGCAAGGCCCTTCCACCACCATCCATCATCCTAGAGATGGATGCATGGGCATCTCTAGGATGATGGATGGTGGTGGGCGGGCCTTGCGCCCACCTCGCGCTCTGGGCCTCGCCCCCTAAAAGGGCTCATTTTCAGAAGATGTGTCAGGTTGAGACCAGGAGATTGCTTTGGTAAATTGGCATAACAGGTTCTTTTGTTATAGCTATTCCGTTTCTTTCACTCCCTGGGAATATCTGGCTTTCGCTCTTTCTTGGTTGTAAAGCTCCATTATTTGGAAAGAACAACTCACAAGATGGACCAAAACCTGAGATGAATGATGGGTTCCCCTCGTTAAATAATTCAGACTCGAGTCATTTGTCTGTGCCCGATGTAGTGGTAAGAAATGTTGAGCCACCTAATGCAGAGGAAGGAACAAATCTTGCCAATGGAACAAATGACAGGCAGATGGTCCAAGTAATGCTTTTGAACTAGATGGGGTTATTGACGTAGACGACTATAACGGTTTCGTGCACAAAAAGCTACCTTATGAGTCCATCAAGACCTGAATCGTAATATTTTTTAAACGTGAAATATTTTTCTGAAGCTTGTTCAGCTGGAGAAAGAATTATGAAAGTATTTGACAGAGTTTTGGAGTAATGAAGCTATGGCTTTTATTGTAATGAATTTTATCATATATGTATTGATGAACCTATGAGAGTAATATAGTGATGTATACGTCCCATTATGTTAATAGAAATAATTTTGATGGAAATATTTCAATTTTTTCATATTTAATTTTTTTTTTATTTGTTATCTTTTACCGTAACTCGTTGATTATAGCATTTTAGAAGGCCATTTATGATAGCACTTTCTGGATGTTAAAAAAAAAAAATTTATAACATTTATATACAATGTGATGGATAATGTAACCATGACATTTACTAATGCTAAGATTGATAATACAGTCATGACATTCACGAAACAACCATGACATTCACAAATGTTATGATAGATAAAACAATTATGACATGCACAAATGCTATGTTGAGATAGCATTTTCATAGTGCTATATAAAAAAGATAACATGGGCTATTATTGTAAGATTATCTATCTATAGACACAGTACGTCCCATATTGAATCAATGAGAAGAGAATAATCAAGAATAAAACAGAAACGTACCTTGATCCATGAAAGCACTTCAAGAAAGGGGTGAGTCTTGATCTTCCAGTTGATAACGTATGTTTTCTGTATATCTCTATGTAGAAGGGAATTTCAGAAGAAACAAAATATGCCCACAACTGGGGACCATAACCCAGTATTTATAAATGATGGGTTATCAGTTATTCCAACTTACCAATTTCTAATTTGGACCCTCATCAAATTAGAAATTGCTTAAGTGTATCTACACATTAAGCCCATGACATTTTAATACCCTAACCAAATAAACCATATTAGATCACAATTTATTTGGGGTATACTTTAAGATAACAATACACATTAAACACATATGTGTGCCCACACATGTTGGGTTTTTCCAACAATCTCACATTTGGGCCATATATAATGTGTATAATCTAATAAGCTCAAAATTTGCTATCACATATGAAAGTATTTCCAAACAATCTCGTCCATTGACTATACGAGTATAGGACTAAAGGAACTTTTGTCACATTTAGCGCAACTAAATCCATCAATAGTCACGTATACCCATACAATCAAATGACATAGATCAATCATGGATGCGTAGCATGGAAATTACATGTAACGTGATCTAAACATGCATATTTCCAACTGGTCCTACTTTAAACTTTATTGAGATCGAACTTTAACACAATATACCAGAGTGTGAATAAACTGAATACTTTATTTCTGCAGAAAATACCCTAATACACAAAATGTGTCCAAAATCCAATATAGAACAATCAAATATACAAACTCTCACTAAACCAAAATATCCTCAAATGATATAACACTCATATGAGCAGTGTGCTCATGAAAGACCTTGGGTGGTAATCCCTTAGTAAGCGGATCCGCAATCATGGAGTTTGTCCCAATGTGCTCTATGGAAATCTGTTTATTCTGTACTCTCTCTTTCACAACCAGGAACTTTATGTTAATGTGATCTGACCTAGACGAGCTCCTGTTGTTGTTGGCATATAGAACTGCTGAGTTATTGTCACAATATAACTTTAGTGGTCTTTCAATACTCCTTAGAATGCGGTGACAAAATTTCGTAACCATAATCCATGATTGGATGCCTCAAACATGCTACATATTCTGCTTTCATAGTGGAAGAAGCTATGAGTGTCTGCTTGGCACTCCTCCAGGAAATAGCTCCTCCAGCTAACAAATAAATGTAGCATGATGTGAATTTCTTACTATCTTGGCATCCAGCAAAATCAGAATCAGAATCAGAATACCCTATGATCTCCAACTGATCTGATTTCTTGTATGTGAGCTTGTAATCCTTAGTTCTCTATAAATATCTCATAACCCGTTTGGCTGCTTTCCAGTGATCCATCCCAGGGTTGTCTAAATATCTGCCTAGCATTCCAACAATGAATGTTATATTTGGACGTGTACAAACCAGAGCGTACATTAGACTCCCAACAGCTGATGCATAGGAATCTCTTGCATTTCTTTAACTTCAAGTTTATTCCCAGGGCATTGTTTAAGACTGAATTTGTCTCCTTTAGCTACAGGGGTGTCTCCTGGTTTACAATTTTGCATGCCAAATCTTTTAAGCACATTTTCTATATAGCTCTTTTGCGATAATCCAAGAATACCCCGAGAACGATCTCGGTGTATCTGAATCCCTAAAACAAAAGAAGCTTCACCAAAATCTTTCATATCAAATTTTTTTGATAGAAATCTCTTAGTTTCGTGCAACAATTCTTTGTTATTAGTGGCAAGCAGTATGTCATCAACATACAAAACCAAGAAAATATGCTTACTCCCACGAAACTTATGATACACACAATTATCAACTGCATATGTCACGAAACCAAATGAGACAATTACTTGATGAAATTTGTGGTACCATTGACGAGAAGTTTGTTTGAGCCCATAGATGGATTTCTTTAGTTTACAAACCATATTCTTCGGGTCTCCAGACACAAAGTTTTCTGGTTGCACCATATAAATTGTTTCATCAATGTCGCCATTGAGAAATGTTGTCTTAACATCCATCTGATGTAGCTCAAGGTTAAAGTGCGCAACAAGTGCCATCATTGTCCTAAATGAGACTTTCTTTGAAACCGAAGAGAAAGTCTCTTTATAATCAATGCCTTCCTTTTGAGTGAAGCCTTTAGCTACAAGACGAGCCTTATATCTCTCTACATTACCTTTTGAATCCCTCTAGGTTTTGAATATCCATTTACAACCAATGGGCTTTATATTTTTAGGTAAGAGGACAAGATCCCAAACTTGATTGTCTTGCATAGACTTGTACTCCTCATTCATAGCATCTATCCACTTTTGAGAGTTAGAATCCTGCATGGCTTGATGAAAGTTGATTGGATCATTTTCCATCAATCCATCATTTTCCTCATGTTCTTGGAGAAAAACTATTTAATCATCCGGAATAACATTTCTCCTTTTTCTCGTGAATATCCTTAATGGCATTTGTCCTTGAGGTTGTTGAGTTTGTTCCTCTGGAACATTTACTTCAATTTGAACGGGGAGGTTCCAAATCTGCTTCTTGATCAATGACATGTACAAAAACATGTACATTGTCAAAAACAGTAGTAGGAGTCGAAATCGATTCCTCCTCAAAGACAATGTCTCTTACCTTATTTCTCCCCCCAAAATCAACATTCTTAAAAAATGTCGCAGTTCCCATTTAAAAAACAGACCTAATTGCGGAATCATAAAATTTGTAGCCCCTAGATCGCTCTGAATAACCAATAAAGTAGATGCTTACTGTCTTGGAGTCCAATTTGTTTTCATTTGGCCTATAAGGCCTAGCCTCAGATGGACATCCCCAAATGTGAAAGTGCTTTAAACTAGGCTTTCGACCTGTCCAAAGTTCATAAGGAGTCTTGGCAGCTGCTTTAGTTAGTACTCTATTTAGGATATAAGCTGTTGTCTTTATTGCTTCTCCCCAGAGTGATTCTGGTAAGATAGAATGACTAATCATACTCCTTACTATATCCTTAAGAGTTTTGTTTTGTCTTTTAGCGACACCATTCATGCTAGGTGAACCTGGCATGGTGTACTGTGGGACGATTCCAAATTCCTCTAGGAATTTAGCAAATGGCCCTGGACGTTGTTCTCCTGAACCGTCATATCTGCCGTAGTACTCTCCACCACGATCAGATCTAACACACTTAATTTTCTTACTGAGTTGGTTTTCAACTTCAGTTTTGAAAGACTTGAATACATCCAGTGACTCTGATTTCTCATGAATGAGATAAAGGTACCCATAACGTGAGTAGTCGTCTATGAATGATATAAAGTATCGTTGACCATTCCAAGAAGCCATAGGGAATGATCCACAGATATCCGAATGTATCAATTCTAAGACGTCTGAAGATCTATCAGCATCTAATCTCCTTTGTTTGGTATGTTTTCCTTTGATGCACTCAACACAGACATCTAAGTCTAAAAAGTCAAGTGAATCCAAAATGCCTTCTGACACAAGTCGTTCAATTCTAGATTTGGATATATGACCCAAACGCTTGTGCCATAATTTTGCTGAATTTTCTTTGTTTAGCTTGCGTTTAGTACCCCGTGAATCTACATGCAAGGTTTCATTATATGATGCAATAATATCAAGCAAATATAGATTATCAAACATACTTAATGAACCAATACCAACAATATTTGAATTTAATGAAAGACTAAACTGATTGTTTCCAATTGAACAATTATAACCAGATTTGTCCAATAAAGAAACAGAAACCAAATTTCAGACTGTACAACAAAAGTGTCTTTCAAATCCAAATAAAAACCAGTTCTCAACAATAATCTAAAATGCCATATTGCCTCAACATCCACCGACTTTCCATCGCCCACAAAGATGTATATTTCAATATCATTTGGCTTTCGGTAGCTCAGGCAACTCTGCATAGAAACACTTATGTGAGTGGTAGCACCAGAATCTAACCACCAAGTGCTTCTAGATACTGAAGCTAAATTAACCTCATAACAGCCCAAAGTAAAGAATGTACATTTCTTGGCACGCCAAGCATGATACTGACTACATTCTTTCTTTACATGTCCTAGCTTTCCACAAAAGAAACATCCTTGATTTTCCTTAGGTTTCTTTTGCTCTGGACCCTTAGCAGCTTCATTTTTCTTTCTTTTCTTGCCCTTATATTTAGAGGTACTTGCCAGATGAGTACTTTCAAATCTCTCTTGCTTCAACATTTCCTCTTCTTGCACACAATATGAAATGAGCTCGTTAAGAGTCAATTTCTCCTTTTGACAGTTATAACTGACCTTAAACTGATTGAAATGTGCAGGAAGAGATATCAATACTAAATGCACGAGCAAGTCGTCAGACAACTCGAGCTTTAGTGCCTTAAATTTGGAAGCAATGTGAGACATCTCCATGATGTACTCCCTTATGTTTCCCTTGCCTTTGTACTTCATTGAAATCAAGCTAGCTTAAAGCATGCTTGTTTCAGCCTTATCGTATTTTGCAAAACGTTTTTTAATTTCAGCAAGGAAATCACTGGCCTTAGTTATCCCTTTAGATATTGCATCTCTAAAGGCTTTCGGAATGCAGCGCTTAATGATCATTAGACTCATACGATTAGAGCGTTCCCACTTTTCAAAGTTCCTCATTTCTTCAGAAGAACTTTCTGCCGTAAGAGTAGCGGGTTGCTCTATCCTTAGTGCAAGGTCTAGATCCATGCAACCAAGAACGATTAAGACGTTCTTTTTCCAATCCTTGAAGTTTGTCCCATTAAGCATGAGAATACTGTTGGCATGGGCAGATATTGAAGTAGCAGACATAATAGCTGTACAAAGAATAAACCTAATGAGCATGCATGTTCATATCATAATCTTAATAAACAATCTTTAAATTCAAATAATTATGGAATACATCTCAAGATACCTAGCACAACATTAATATCAAGTCTTTGGACAATAATATTAACTTGTAAGTGGTACTCTTGGTGTTGTGATCAAATATTGACAATAACTTTGGATCGACTTATTATTCACATGGAAACCTTATAATTGTCATATATTTATCACTACAAGTGTGTATGCAATTTGACCAAATATTATCCTTCATTTGGGCCGACTAATATCCGCATGAACTCACAAACACAAACATCTTAACATTCTCAATAAATTAATCTACATAAGAGAGGTCACTTTGGTGACATCTTATTTCAATTAGTTCAATCAAATGTTAGACAAACTAAATAAGTCATTAGATGCATCCCAAAAATATTTAAATTTAAAATTTTCAAATAAATTGCCTTGAGAAAAATAATAAATAAATAACGGACCTAAGTAATGTACCTGATTTACTTGATTTAAGGTCCATTATTTAATTTCCTGAATTTTTTTTTATTATCAGGGTAGCTCAGACAGATTCTGCTGTGTGCAATTAGCCAAAACAGGATGGACCGATTATCTGAACTGGACCAGGGTGACCCATCTGACCCTGTCCCAACAACCCATCAGACCCAGACCCAGCAGCCCAAATGCCTTTCAATAAAGTTGTGGCCTAATGGAAACTTTCAGATAAAACTGAAGGCTTGTTATACACATGGGCCAAATGCAGGTCCAAACACATGGGCCGAATGCAGGTCCAACAAACTAGCAGATCAAGATCTGAATGAAGCAGATCAAGATCTCTCAAAGAATCAATCAAGATTTGAACGAATCAGATCTTTACATGCAGATCTGAACGAAGCAGATCAAGATCTGGTCTTTACATGCAGGATTTTTATGAGAAAATCCTGAACGAAAACCCCTAAACCCCTTTTGAGAAAAAAACTTAAAAAAACCTTGATTTTATGCCAAAAGTTCATCCTAAATTTCATAATCTCTCAAAGAATCAATCATGGAGTAGGCTCTGATACCACTTGTAAGATTATCTATCTATAGACACAGTACGCTCCATATTGAATCAATGAGAAGAGAACAATCAAGAATAAAACAGAAGCGTACCTTGATTCATGAAAACACTTCAAGAAAGGGATGAGTCTTGATATTCCAATTGATAACGTATATTTTCTGTATATCTCTCTGTAGAAGGGAATTTCAGAAGAAACAAAACACATGCACAACTGGGGACCATAACCCAGTATTTATAACTGATTGGTTATCAGTTATTCCAACTTACCAATTTCTAATTTAGACCCTCATCAAATTAGAAATTGCTTAAGTGTATCTACACATTATGACATTATCTACACATTATGACATTTTAATACCCTAGCCCAATTAACCAATTTTATTTTTTTGGAAGGCGAGCGGGATTTTTATAGGATCTTGGAACCCATTAAAGACCAGAACTGGTCAACACACCATAAACTGATAAAGATGCCGCAAGCTGGGTTTGAACCCATGACCAAGTGGTACCATCCGCCAAGCTCCAACAGTTGAACTGTCATGCCATTGGCCAATTAACCATATTTGATCACAATTTATTTGGGCTATACTTTAAGATAGTAATACACATTAAACACATATATGTGCCTACACATGTTGGATTTTTCCAACAATTATGACTTGCACTAAATGTTATATGGTACCTCTTTCATAGCATTCTTGCAATGCCATTAAATGCCAATTTTCTTGTAGCGAGGATGGGTATGAATAATGGGAATGTTTCCCACTCCCTAGGAAACTGATTGCCTCCTTGGACGACCATCGATGGTAGTCGTTGGGCGGATTTCAGCTATGTCATGGTTGTTCATTTTGCCATGAAAAAATGTTGAGTTCTTAATCTTCTTCCACTTTGAACTCCAAGCTGATGCAAATTTATGTTTGTTGAGCTTATCAAATTCCTGCAGCAGCTCAGAGTGCTCATTTTGTAACTCTACCATTTTAGTCTTCACCTTTTCCAACTCCGTTTTGATGTTTTCAATTTCTTTCTTGGTATTGGTAGATGACCAAGTATTTCCCTCCTGTTCCATACTAGTGATTTCGCTCGAGATGATTGACTCTTTTTCTTTCATGTTCATTGTTGTCCTCATCTTTACTTGCTCTGATACCAGTACCTGCATATAAATTTGACCAAACCATTGCTACTGTTAGAACTATTTGAGAACTTTTTAAAGCTACAAGCATAATAACGAAAGTGTATTAAGATAATTTAAAATTATGCGTATTCATTATTCACTGTAATTGTTTGTTGAAACTCTAACTCAATTCTAACAATGGATTCAATATATTTCATACTGTTGTTCAATGTACATTGGATGTATATATAGACATCTAGAGAAGCTAGTCAATAGAACCTAGAAACAGAAAACAGAATGACAGCTAGCTAGGGACAAACTTTGAACTGATTAGCTAACTAACTAATGTACATGACAATATGAACATACTTTGAACTGATTAGCTAACTAACTAATTTACATGACTGATTTGTTTATTCTAACATTCCCCTGCAAACTGTAGTCTCATTGACAACACTGAGTTTGTCACGAAGGAGTAGAAATCTAGATGTACTTAGAGCTTTGGTGAGAACATCAGCAATCTGATCCTTGGCAGAAATATGAAGCACATTGAGGAGTTTCCTGGCAACCTTCTCTCGTACAAAGAAAATATCAATTTCAATATGTTTAGTTCTAGCATGAAGAACTGGATTTGCACTGAGGAAAACAGCACTCATGTTGTCACACCAGACAGTAGGAGTGCCACTAGCAATCCTTAACTCAGAGAAGAGTGTTTGCAACCAAGATAATTCAGCAGTTAATGATGCTAGGCTCCTGTACTCAGCTTCAGTACTACTTTGAGAAACAATACTTTGTTTCTTTGATGACCAGGATATTAGATTTGATCCTAAATACACACAATATCCTGAAGTTGACCGTCTATCAGTAGCATCTGATGCCCAGTCTGCATCACAATACCCAGTGAATTGGAATGAAGAAACAGGAACTATGTGAAGACCATAAGTTGATGTAGCTTTCAGGGATCTCAAGATTCGCTTAACAACTCTCCAGTGAGCTTCAAGTGGTTTTGCATAAACTGACATACCTTGTTGACAGAATAAGCTATATCAGGTCTAGTGATAGTTACATATTGTAATGCACCCACAACACTCCTATACATTTGAACATCTTGGACTGGATCACTCCCTGTATCCAGCATTTTCTCACCACCTGACATAGGGGTAGGCAACCCATTAGCATGTTGCATTTTTGCTTTACAAAGAAGGTCTTGAATGTATTTGGTCTGAGAGAGGAACATGCCAGTAGTAGTGTGGAACTTGAATACCCAGAAAGTATTTAACCAATCCCATATCTTTCAAACTAAACTGAGCATGAAGTTGAGATATCAACTGAGAAATGTCAGAATTACTTGACCCTGTCACTAGAATATCATCAACGTAGACTAGAATAAAAATGGGAGAAGGTGAGTGTCTGATGAACAAAGAAGAGTCTGACTTTGTTGCAGTAAAACCAAATGTGAGAAGGGTGTGTTGAAGCTTGTCAAACCAGGCTCTAGGGGCCTGTTTTAGACCATATATAGCCTTGGAGAGCTTACACACAGCATCAGGCCGAGATGGATCTACAAATCCAAGTGGTTGCATCATGTAGACCTCCTCTTGTAATACCCCATTTAGGAAGGCATTATTGATGTCTAACTGGAACACTGACCAAGAATAAGTAACTGCAACTGATAATATGCTTCTGATAGTAGATGGTTTAACCACTGGGCTGAAAGTTTCCTTGTAATCAAAACCTTCAGTTTGTTGAAAGCCCCTAGCAACTAGGCGAGCTTTATATTTCTGTATTGTCCCATCTGAATTCTCTTTAACTTTGAAAAGCCATTTACAACCAACAATGCTTCTATGAGGAGGATAATCAACCAGTGACCAAGTGTGATTACGTTGAAGAGCAAAATACTCATCTTGCATGGCAGCAAGCCAATGAGGAGTATTCAATGCTTCCTTTAAACTGGATGGTTCTGTTGAGGCCAGAAAAAGCTTTGGTTTGTATATGCCTGATTTAGATCTAGTGATCATCTGATGTCCTGTAGGCAGAGTAGGCAGAATAGGCAGAGTAGGCAGAGTAGGCAGAGTATTAGCAAGAGGTAAGTGACTAGAGGATGGAGTCTGATGAGCACTAGGAGAAGTATTAGCAAGAGTATGATTAGCATTGCAAGTAGGATGCTGAGAGGAATTAATATGGCAAGTAGGATGCTGAATAATAGCAGGACTCTGCAGTATGGTGTTAGAAAACCTTGCAGAGGGCACATTGGGTGTGATTATAGATGGAACTGTCATAGGAATATGAGAAGATGTAAATTCAGGAAAGAGTGAATTGGGTTTGATAGAAGAAGAGTGTACATTGTGAAATGGAAAGGAATTCTCATGAAACAAAACATCTCTGGATATGAAGATACGACCATTAGGAGACCTACACTTATACCCTTTGTGTTGAATGCTATAACCAAGAAAAGTACACTCTTCAGACCTATATTGCAACTTATGAGCATTGTAAGGCCTGACATTGGGATAGCATGAGCAACCAAACACCTTGAGATGACTATAATTTGGTGCTTTGTGGTAAAGACACTCAAAAGGAGAAATCCCATTCAAGACTGAGGTAGGAACTCTGTTAAGAAGATAAACAGAAGTTCTGACAGCTTCATCCCAAAATTTTAAAGGAATAGATGCATGAGCTAGCACAGTAAGGGCTGACTCAATGATATGCCTGTGTTTGCGTTCAGCTACACCATTCTGTTGGTGAGTAGTAGGACAAGCTAATCTATGAATAATTCCATTTTGAGCTAAAAACTTGGAGAATGATCTGTACTCACCTCCCCAATCAGATTGAACACACTTAATAGGAAGATTAAATTCAAGTTCTACTTGAGCTTTGAACTTGAGAAAAGTGGGAAAAGCATCAGATTTGTTTTGTAAGAGATAGACCCAAGTAAACCTACTATAAGCATCTATGAAATGAATATAGTATTTATACCCTGAAGAAGATACAGTTGATGCAGGACCCATAGGTCTGTGTGTATAAGCTCTAAAGGGTTGTGGTAGACAGTTGAAGAGCTAGTATAAGGCAGTCTATGTATTTTGCCTAGACAACAAGAAGAACAAAACAAAGATGCATCTGTACTAGGAGTAGGAATATTACACTGTCTTAAAACTCTATGAACAAGAGAAAATGAAGGATGGCCCAAACGGGCATGCCAAAGAGATAAGGGTGATGAAGCCTTAGAAGATGCTGTATACACTGACTTGCAGGAAGTTGAAGAAGAGTCAAGTGTTGAATTAACTGGAGCAGCTAGAGATGGAGAAGGAAAAACATACAGCCCATTGCTAAGTGTGCCTGCCAAGAGGATCTTCTTGGTGTCCTGATCCTTAACAAAACAAGAATTAGGATGAAACTCAAAATAAACATGATTATCTTGAGCAAATTTGGAGACACTCAAAAGGTTTTTAGTAAGCTTAGGTACTTGCAGAACACTCTTCAGATGTAAAATTCTGGAAGAATTGAAAGATGGTAATGTGGACTCACCAACATTTTGAATGGGCAGACCTGAACCATCCCAATGAAAAGCTGATCATTACCATAGTAAGGAGAAGATGTCTTCAAGTTATGAATATGTGGAGTGCAATGATTTGTAGCACCAGAATCAGGAAACCATCTATTGTCAGATGAACTAGAAGCAGAAAGTAATCCTTGAGGCTGATAATGTTGAGATTCTGAACCACCTCCCCAATGTTCTTCAGTAGCAGGATTAGAATAAGCTGATAGAGCATTCCTGGAAGCAAGATTTGCTTGCATATTGGCTTGCTGAGAGACTGCTGACTGCTGAGAAGCAGTGTTTGAACTCCAAGGATTTGAAATATTGTTATCAAATCTATGATAGCATTTGAAAGCCATGTGACCTGTCTTGCCACAAATTTGACACTGAGGTCGAGCATTGTGAAAGTTAGGAGGTCGAGAACCTCTCACAGATCCAAACCTTGCACCACTTCTGAATGAGACATTATTGGTAGGTGACCTGAACTGTGGACGCCAAGGATTTGAAGTAAAGGACCTAGGAGATGGCTTATAGTTACTGTGAGCTACATTGACAGAACTAGATACATCAAGTTGTTTGGTATGCTTCTCAATACGTGTTTCTTGAGCCAGAAGAAGAGATTCTATCTCAGCAATACTGTAA
Organism: Berberis vulgaris; assembly: GCA_963556465.1. Lineage (NCBI taxonomy): Eukaryota > Viridiplantae > Streptophyta > Magnoliopsida > Ranunculales > Berberidaceae > Berberis > Berberis vulgaris. Next base: position 31,594,578 of record OY747129.1, on the reverse strand, counting down.
GTATCTGACCTGGAAGAAACAGATACTATGAAAGTATCATAAGACTGAGGAAGACCATCAAAAATTGCATTGATGTGTTCTTGAGGTGACAGTACATGGCCAACAGAAGCCAATTGATCAATGATAGTCTTGATCTTGAGTAGATAATCATTGATGTTCATATCACACTTCTTGATGTTCTGAAGTTGTGTTCGAAATTGTGAAATCTTTGCAGTGGTTTGAGAATTAAAGAACACCTCAAGTAAACTCCATATGTGAGCTGAAGATTCACATCCAACTAACCTTGTTAATAAGGATTCCATCATGGATGAAAGGAGCCAAGAAAATAGCAATTGATCCTGTTGTTCCCAACTGATGAACTCTGGATTGACACGACCAAGAGCTTGATCATCAGTTGATAGAAATCGAGGTGGAGAAGCATCTTTCTCAATGAACTTTTGCAACTTATGACCCTTAATGGTTGCTAACACTTGTTGCTTCCATAGCAGGTAATTGTTCTCACTCAGTTTAACAGACAAGACATGAGTGAACATTACAGGTTTACCTTCTGTAGAACTAGAATTACTGACAGAGGCAGCATTGGAAGAACTGGAATCCGCCATTAGCAATGTTGAAGAAGCAGAGAGAAAAGAGAAGAGAAAAAAAAAAAAATTAGGACTGACAGAGATGATAAGATGAAGAGTTATAATGGTGCTCTGATACCATGTTGAAACTCTAACTCAATTCTAACAATGGATTCAATATATTTCATACTGTTGTTCAATGTACATTGGATGTATATATAGACATCTAGAGAAGCTAGTCAATAGAACCTAGAAACAGAAAACAGAATGACAGCTAGCTAGGAACAGACTTTGAACTGATTAGCTAACTAACTAATGTACATGACAATATGAACAGACTTTGAACTGATTAGCTAACTAACTAATTTACATGACTGATTTGTTTATTCTAACATTGTTTCATGGGTATAGTTTCTTAATAAGTGGCTAGAAAAAAATAAAACAATTACTTATTTATTATTCTTCAAAGCACCTATATACAATTACTTTGGGATACTAATTCGCATGAAAATTGGGATCAATCGATAATTACCACTTGGTACATTCAGGCTCAACTTCTGTTGATTTTACATCATTAAAGAAGTGTCAAAATGTTTCTTTCATGATGATGATGAACATTTCAGTTTTATAGATTCTAAAATATTTCAACTGAGATTGATATTTTTAGCCTTTGCAAGTAAGTTGAATATTTTAAAATAATATATTTTCACAATTAACTTAAATAAGTTCAACCATAAATTCATAATCGATTAATTTATCTGCATACTTGTAAGCAAAGATATAACGACCATAAAAAAATTCAAGGTATTTCGAAACTCAACAATGAGATTAAAAATTAGAGTTATGTTCATCGCTTTCAAATTATTTGAGAACACGAATTGAGCCTGTATGTGTTGATGCAGGGGCGGAGCCAGAAATTTATTTGGGTTGGGCACTACAAGAAACCCAAAAAATGAGATCATTTAAATGCTAGTTATTTTGAATCAGCTGATAAATTAACTGATGTTGTTTCTAAAACTTAGAAAAAAATCTAGATTATACTCAAACCCAATTTCTTTTACAATTATAATATTTTAGCAATCCACCATCGATTATTATAATGACTGAATGTAGTTCTAAAGATCCGACCACCATTAAAACAAAATCATTAATACATTTTTCTAGTAGGCTCAAAATTTTGAATTCGTTTCAATCCTAAAACCTCAAGACTGACCTTCCTTGTTGTTGGGAATCGATGGTTCCCAAAAACTTTTGATAAAAAGAATTAACTTTCTTAATACAAATAAAATAAAATAAAAATATAGAAGACAATGGGTCAAATTACACAGAGAATGTTATGGGGTTTGAGGTTCTAAAAAAAGTTTAGATTTTACTTAAACATTAAATGCATGTTATTTTATTTGGAGAACCAAAAGACTAAAAATGGTATTTAACACAAGAATTAGACTCATTCATTTGAATCCAAAATAAACTAGCTCAATAAAATAAAAAAAGGTGTTCCACCACACACAGTTTTCATGTAGTTTTAGTGACAAGTGCCCCACCAGTACCACACAGGTCTAAACTACTTTCACTTGCAAAAAGTGCCCGCCTACCACAAAGATTTTTCACCTTGTGTGTAACTATTAAGAGAATTCACAAATTTGGGGTAGGGCACTAACTCAACATGGCTCTGCCCCTACATTAAGGTATATGATGATTTAAAAAACACACCATCCCTATTCTATAAGGAAAATAATATTACTAGCCTTCTTTCCCCAAGACTTGTGAATGGCAACTGATTTTTTTGCAGGCACAATAATATCATATTTAGTGCAGTATTTATGGAGTGAAATTCAACACAAGACCATTTCATATACAATATGGTGTTGGGTTCTCTCATCCATGT